>CAJINV010000006.1:1013080-1065626 GCA_905178155.1 Amoebophrya sp. A120
GGTGGGTGGCGGTGGGTGGCGGTGCTCTGTGTCTTTCTGGTATTTCGCATCGATATAATATCAGGAGTATACTTCTCAGAGTAGATCTTCTCTCCAGTTCGCATATCTGTATATGCGGGGGGGGGGGAGGATGGCGCGCACGCTTTTTCTTTTTTTTCAAAATCAAGAAACACACCGAGGATCCATTTCGCTGCAGTTCTTGCACAAGTAGCAAAAAAATGCAAATCACGATGGTGCTGCACCTATTTGCTCTCATACCAAGAAGAAGAATAAGAACTCCACCAACTCTACTGTGTGATTTATTTCTATTATCAATCTAGGACGCCATTTATTTTTGAGTGTGAAGACTTTCCCTTTCTACTAGCACGTGTTCTCTGCAAGGAGTTCTACTAATTAATGATAATAATTACTTCGATCATATATCTCGTTATTACTTTATTTGGTTTTATTGTCCTCACACACTCTACTCCGCAGTAAAAGTATTTGCTTGTCCAACAAGTAGAACCACGGCACCAGCTCCAGCTCGCTGCGGCCTCCAGTGGTGGTCTCAACAACATCGTTTTTGGGCTAGTATTGATTGACTGCTACTAGTACAACTACAAGCACAACCACTGATTTTTATCACTCGACAGAATAGTTGTATTAAAGGGTACTATACATTTATTCCTCTTCTGACCGGGATGTCGATGATGCGAGGTTTGTTGTGGAAGATCTTATTTCTCGTGCTGTCCCAGCAGGACGAGGTGCTCCTGGGGCTCCTGGGCCGTGGTGGAGGTGGTACAAGAACGACCAGAACTGGAGTGGTTGTGTTGGGAATACACGTCTTTCCTAGAAGTGGTCATGCGGCACCAGGAGGACAATCTTCTCTACTTCAAGCACAAGGAGAACAAGTCGTAGCTGCTGTTCAACACCGCCCGACGTTTGAGCAAGTGCTGGACCGCTTTCCGCCGGGTATCGAATGCAAAAATGTCTGGGTCTGGAAGTAGATATAGAACTTGTCATGCTAAATCTGAATGATGCAAAAATCTGTGTTGCGTGAGTGCCAAAAGCTGTCCGCTTTTGACCAAGTTGCGAGGGAGTTTCTCATGCAGGAGAGGCATGATTATAGAGACCTCAGAGAATCTGTCATGCTGGGTCTCGTATTCCAGACCTCATGGGTCATGGAAAACCTGCATCACAAATCTTGCATTCTTCCAGACCCAGACATATTTGCATTTCATACCGGGGTGGAAGGAGCGGTTTGGGCAATGGTGCACCCCCCGCAAAATCCCGCGTTACGTCGGACCCGGGAACGTAAGGTCCTGGTTGGAAAAGTACCTATCGAATGCAAAAATGTCTGGGCCTGGAAGAATTGGAACTTGTGATGCTAATTTTGGATGCTAAAAAAATCTGTATTACATGACCAGCAAGAGGAGCCCAAATTGTGCTACGGGGGGATAGGCATCAGGAAAATATGTGATGCTAGATCATGCATTACAGACATCCCGAGTCGTGCAAAATATGCATGACAAACCTGGTAACCTTCCAGACCCAGACATTTTTGCATTTGATAGTACCTGGCTGTCCAATACAACAGCCGGGGGAAGGAACACCAACAAGAAATAAACGGGTCGTCGCGAGGTCTCCGACAGCTTCTCAATGCACTGCAAGAACCGACCCTGCGGCTTACTACATTTCTCAATGAGCAGCCACAAGATGATCGCCAACCAACTTACCAGATGTGCAGTTGGCTGCTGCGAAACGCCCTGATGGCAGACCCTGTTTTGGGGGGCTACGGTGATACCCCCATCACTTCGGAACGACTGGACCTCCGGGCGGCCCTGTTTGATGTGAATCATGTGCCGCAAGACTTACACGAAGGGAGTGCGCAGCGGGAACTGGCTGAAAACCTTGACAACCAGCTCAAGACGCACCTGGAGTCGGAGCAGGGTACTGCTTCTAGCCACAGTGCCTACAACTTCCACTCTTTTCTGCCCGAGTTCGTTTTTTGGGCGGACGTTGACGACACGCTGGTGTTATGAACTGCAAAAGTATCGTATTCGTAATCGTATAACTATAAATGCATCACAAATTTCCTCAGCATGAGAAATAAAATTTGTCATGCGGATTTGCCTTAAGACAAAGATTTGTAATGCAAGACTTGCATTTATACGAATGCGATACTTTTGCACAGGATAAGTGTGTAGTCACAGCAAAACCTTCAGCATCCCCGGCACCGATCAAAGTCTCACGAGGGAGTCCGAACAGACTTTGTCCGCCAACGAAATGGAAGACCACACGCACCGCGTTTACCCCAACTTTCCCCTCCTGCTGAAGTTTCTGAACATCGAATCTGCGATGCACGCTTTGTATCTACCGGGAAATGACAAAAGGGGCCAGTATACTTTCGCGGACGTAGACCCCCGGAATGTCGAGGTCGTGCGAGTTAAATTCGAGGAGACGCACAGACACAGAGTTACAGTTTATTCCGAGGAGGGGAAGGAATTAGTAGCACCGAAGATTTATTACCGTTCGGTCCCCGTTCCGGTATACGATGTTGCAAAGCGGTTGCCTTGGTACCCCGCCCTGCTGTATGCATTACAAAAGTGTATCGTACTGGTAGATGAAATCGCATGACAAATCATGTCCGCAAGAACATGAGGAATGGAATTTTTCATGCTGATTTACCTTGGGAAACAGATTTATAATGCAAGACTGCGATTACTACGAGTACGATACTTTTGCACGGCATATGCTGACGGCGCGACCGGGCCGGCTCATTTCGCAAATGCCGGGGACAAACTCCCGGAGAAGTGCTTCGACGCATGTAGCATTGGCTTATCATATGCAAAAACGTCCCCACCCCATAGTCAAGTTGGGAACGTAGCAACACAAATCCAGAAGTTTTGGGAGCCACGCATGACAAGTTGCAGTCCTGAGTGTAGTGGATTTTGGCAAGGACAGCCGCATCAGAAATCCATCTGCTTATCCCGTTTGCAGCATTACAAATGCCAAAACTTGATTGAAAATGCCTCCCTTGGGGACGCGCATGACAAATGTTCCTGCAATTGCAAATCAGCATTACAACTCTGGGGTGGGGACGTTTTTACACAGGATATGGTTCGCAGAAAGGTTATGGTGACGAGATCGCACTTCCCTGCGCTGGCGTACCACGTGCGCCTGCCTCGGGAGCCGTTGGAAGCCAGGACCGGGGAACGCTTCGGCCGCGGCCCGTTGATGATCCTGCCGGGCTCCGACCGGGCCGGTGCTTTGATCGGCGCAACGTTCGGAGAAACTGGCATCCGCAAGACGAATCGAGCAGAGTACGAGGCCCATAACCCTCAGGCCGCCTGCACGCTTGCGGGAGACCGCAAGTTCGAGGTGCTCAGCCAGGCGCTGCAAATTCTCCCAGAACTGAAGGAGACCAGCCGGGTGTTTTTCGGCGACGACGGGCAGGCGGACTACTGGGTCGCGGAAAAAGGACTAAATGCAAACCTGCTTAGCTTCGCCGCCATCAAGCGCGTTTGGACTCTCGACAAAGCCACCGGGCGTAAAGGGTTCAAAAATGAAAAGCCGTTGCAACCGCCGACTACACGGCAAATTTACTGGGTTGCTGAGGGCAACCTTTTGGGCCCGAACGAGGCCGTGCCCGGGGGAAAAACAGAAACATATGCATTGTAAAAATGTCTGGGTCTGGGAGGTTGCAACTTGTGATGCTGTGTGTGGATTCCAAAAAAAATTTGTATTGCATGACCAGCAACAGGTGTCCAGTTCTTGCTACGTGGAGGTGGCGTTTCTCATGCGGAATAGGCATCAGGAATCCCTCTAAAAGTCTGTGATGCTAGGTCGTGCATTACAGGCATTCTGGGTCATGCAAAATATGCATGATCTTCCAGACCCAGACATTTTTACATTTGATAAAACAAGCCCAGGAACATCAAATTACTCGACCATGACCAGGGCTAATTTAGCCCAAGTGAAGCGTTTCTTCTACTTCGACATTTATGCGCCGGTGCCGAAGACGATTGCGGACACGATGTACGATCCAGAGTACCCGCGGGTCGACAAGAATTGGGACGGCGTGGAAGACTTTCAGGAAACACTGTGCTTGTCGGAAACAAATATTTTAGCGCTGTGTTCCCCAAATCTGGGAACAATCGACAAAGGAAAACTCCCTTCCCTGCTCGCCCAACTTCTGGTTTCCGGCTGGATTCCGGGGGCGCAGAAGATGCAGGCAGCGACAGCACACGAGACTACTTGGACTTGGACCTTGCGCGAGGGTCCTGGTCCTGGAACAAGCGCGGACGGCCGGGAAGATGAAGATCTAGTACTGAGCGGCGCAGCCCCCGCCTCCAGCAGTTTCTTCTACCAATACAAAGTGACGAAACGCGAAAACGTGCACAATAAACAGGTTTACTACACAGTGACGCACCCGTCCAAAGCGAAGACTTTCACGGGGCCGCCCGCCGTGCCTACCGCCGGGAGGGCGACCGCCGCACCCGCGGACGCCCCGGCGTCTAGTTCTTCGGACCTGCCGCCTATCACGGGACATCGTGGTCCTGGTGGGGAGGAGGTCGGCGTACCACGCGGACGACAAGCTGCACATGATCTTCCAGCTGCACCACGACCAACAGAAGAAGCTCCTGCTCGCGCCGAATATAAATTCAGCACTACCGCAGCCGTCGATGCGCTCAAGGATTTGCGCAGACAGCAAGCCACGGGGGCTTCTGTACTGGGTTCTGGGGCAGTAATGACGAGCACCGGGCCTACTTTCTCGACATCAACATCCAGCGCATGGCACTGGGCAGCATATGAGGTTCTTGGTCCGGAGCGAACAACCTCTTCCCGTGATCACCAATTTTTGCGAGGCGACTCGCTCATCATTCTCACACGACCGGGTTCGACGAACTCCGATGGGTTTCACCTGTTTGTGCGCAAGCCCGAAGCTGTAGATCCGGCGTTAAATGTTAACGGCAATAATAAAGTCCAAACCACGCTTCGTTACCGCGCCAATGTGTTTGCGGAATTTGATATCAGGCCTCTTGTATGCATTGCAAAAGTATCGTACTAGTATAAATCGCAATACAAATTTCTCCAGAAGGAAAAATGGAATTTGTAATGCTGATTTCGCTCAGAAACAAGATTTGTCATGCATGATTGCAATTAGTACGAGTGCGATACTTTTGCACAGGATATCTTGGCACAAAACCGGGGGCCGCGGTCGTGGTGCAACATGCGGCTAGTACGGTCCTTCGCCGGGCTCCGGAACTGGAAGTCGTGCGAGGGGGGAGTGCCTATGGAAGTCCTTTTCGGTCCAATCCGTACGAGAGTGGTTTGGCCGTCGTGCCTGCATCCGCTATTGGTACTACTACTTCATCCGGCGCTCCTCTTGTGCACCCCCGCCAGCAAGTGCAAGAACTTGCGTGGACAGTGACAGCTCCGCACCACTTCGACGGCGCGCAGGAGGTGCACTTCCTGCAGATCCAATTTTTGCTCAAACTGGCGCAGAAAGGTACTTCTAGCCGTCGTACGGCTGAGGGGGATGATGTGATCACCTCTTCCGGCACCGCCGAACCGGGAACGACGCGACACCTAGGGAACCAGCCCTTGCAGGATATTGTGGACCGAGGGCAGCAGGACGGTAGACGCTGGGGGAGGACTACAACACCGTATCGCAATCACGTAAACCTCGAACTGCACCGGTTTGTGAAAGATTGGCGCGACCTGGGTAGAGATGGTCCATTGGTGAATCCGATGCGAGACCCGAAGTTGCAAGTGTGCATTACAAGCTACGTTGAAGCTGGTGCCCCTCGAAGTACTGCAAGCACACACGGTGGGAATCGTGCACCAGATGGAGCGGAGACTGGTCGAGGTGGATTTTGAGTAGCGACACTTCATTCTCAGTGAAGAAAGTCTGTCACAGTCATCATCTGTTTTGAGGATGAAAGTGGGCTATTAGGTGGAGAGAGAGCCGAGGCTGCTTTGCGCATATGTTATCTGTTTATTTCTCTTCGTTTTGCTTATAAAGATATCTACCTTGTTGTTTTGTACCTTTTTTGATTTATTTCCGCAGTACCTATAATCCGTACGTTGTAAAATGATACTCACGAAGATCTGCAGCCCAGTTTGCCGCGTTTGGTTCTCATTTATTCTATAACAGCATCGGAAGACCGCGACTTTGACTTTCTACCAGTACTGAGAACAATTGAAAACGGCAAATGGCTTACACTCCCACTGGGCTGGGGTACACCTCCGCACGACTGCTGGACGAGCAGCATTACAAATCGCGGGTTTTTTTTGACTTGTTGGAAGTACTAACACGTGTATGATTTTTTTACTTTTACATTTACCAAGAATTTCGCCCTGCATCAAGATGGCCTTCCTACAAGCATATACCAGAATTAACTAGACGTTGATGAATCGGAGAAGCTTCCTGTAGTTGTTGTATGATGAAGAACGTGCACATCTAGTTTATGGTTTATTTTGTAGTAGTACGTGGCTCTAATTATTATTTCTGATTTTTTGGTCATTTTCTCAAGAAAGTAGTACTTTCTTACATGGCTCTTCGATGGTTCAAGCAAAAGTCCCCACGAACAATTCGAATTCCGTCACTGCTACACTTACAAGTAGAACAACAACAAAAAGAAGAAGAACACAGTTCTGGAGTGTAGTTGTTGTTGGCACGAAATAGATGGATGATGATGAACAACAAGTAGAAACAGCTGAACACCAGAAGCGGATGAAAAAATGGAGTAGAAATCCGTTATGAAATTTGAAAAATAAAACGTCACATCATCAGTTGAATCGCTGGCGGTAAGACACATCAAGGGAGTTGTGAAAAAAAGCACTCTGATGTATTTCTTGGCGTTCACGATTGTGTGTCGTTCAAAACTAGTCTTTATGCCCGAGAGCTACAATTACGTTCAGAGCTGTCTTCGGGGAATGACCACACCCGGAGCTATTACGGGACTCCGATTCGTCTTCAAGATGAGGTATTGAGAGGGCGACGAGCTATAATTCTTGAGGGTACTCCTGTAATAGTATGAAGCTGCATGATGATCTGAGATGGATTACGAGAACCTATCGTGGAGACAGGCGGAGAGAAAATGGAAAGGAAACAAGGAACTACAGCAGGCTGCTCCAACTTAATAATTTGTTGAGGCTGCTAGTAGCGTAGTTCCAGTTCTTCGAGGACGTGAAGATCATGTTCATACAAAAATAAAACATCAAAATGTTCACCGCTTTTAGCAACCGCTTGATTTTTCCCGCCCCGCGGCGGAGCTACGAGAAGGACAGTTTTCCGGAGATATTGTGAGGAAAAATCTCCCCTCCCCAAATCCAAAACGAAATTTGTGTTGCTGTATTTGAGTACACAAATCGAATTGTATTGCTAGAAGGCCAAGAGACGCAGTTGCTCCCTCGTTTGCAGGGAATTTGTCATGCTGTTTCCGTTTCCAGTTGCTTTCTGTCATGCTAAAGGCGCAAGGCTTTCCTACGCCAGCCAGCACTACAATCCGCATCTCTTCCCTTCTAGCATGACAACGTGATTTGTGGTCACAAATCATGCTACACAAATCTCCCTTTCGGTATGGGGAGGGAGGATTTTTTATTTTGATAGGAGAATCTGTTTCTCCTCCCTGTCGATGGTGCTGTTGGCAGTAGTAGTAGAGAGGGTCGTGTTTCATCTTCTACCAGCGGTGCTGCGGAGGTGTGGTCTAGCACGACGACGTCCTCGGGTGCTCAGCACGACGAGCAAACGGGCCACAGCCCACCAGGACGACGAGAGCAGGACGAGGACTACTACGTGGCTGCAAAGAGGAGTACTAGGAGAGGTTCTGCCTCATTCTCCACGTCGTCCTCGTCTTCCCGGGTTCTTTTTCCGGGGATACCCGTTCTGTTTTACTACGCAAGGGAGACATCAAACCTGCTGCAAATTTTTGTGCCAAACCTCTACGTAAAAAGAACTTCGGTCGTTTGTTTATGAGTTTTAGATTTCCCGGCAAACAAAATCCTATCTGTATCATGAAGATCACGAATAAGTGAAAATGAAATACGAAACCATATCAGATTTAATTATTATGCCTTTAAAGTTAGCTGAAGTAGAAAGCGTAAGACCCCGTCCCAGGGCGGGGGCTGATGAAAGTACTTATTATGTCCATCACCATCTCCGCTTCCACAGAAACAGCACTATAGAATTGTTCTGAATCAGTTATGGAGAGGCTCAGCAGGAGAACAGTTGCAGTGCATTTTTCCCCTATAGAACCCTTCAGCCTCATATCCAGGAAGAAACACCCATCCCCATCCATGTTTTGCATGACAAATAGGAGACTTTATGCATGTTTTGCATGACAAACTGGATGGGGTGGATGGGTGTTTTTTCCTGGATACTTCGAAGCTCGCCGTCTCCACTGTTGCGACCGTAAACAACCCCGGCGGAGGTCGTGGTGGGACAACTGTAAACGGGAACAGACCTACGCATAATTGCAAATACGTCTGGGTCTGGAACAAGGTTGCAACTTGTAATGCTAATTCTGGATCGTGCAAAAATCTGTATTGCATGAATGCCAAAAGTCGTCCACTTTTGCTCAAGTTGAGTTTCTCATGCAGGATAGGCATGATAGGGATCTCACAGAATCTGTCATGCGAGGTCCTGCATTCCAGACGACATGGATCATAAAAAATCTGCATGATAAGTCTCGGAATCTTCCAGAGAGACCCAGACATTTTTGCATTTGATAAGACCGAGACCGAAGCAATCTTCGTCCAAAACGCTGCTGCTTTACTTCCACGGCAATGCAGAAGATTTGGGGATGTGTCAGAGCTTCTGCCAGCACGTTTGGGATATGCATTGCAAATGTCAGTCACACAAAAAGCTGTCATGCGTGAGTACCACTGGTGTAGTTGACCTTTGGCCATCTTGGGTGGAAAAGCATTTCTTATGCAGACTTCGAGGCATTCTATTTTTTTGCAAAGCTGTCGGGAAATAACTTGTGATGCTACAAAACGCCACCGGGGCCATGCTCAACATGCAAAACCTGCATCACAATAAACCTCGCAACTACCTTCCAGACCCAGACACATTTGCAAGGCATATAGGAGCAGTTTCGGATAAACGTGTGTGCGATGGATATCCCACTAAAAAACTGTTTTACAACTGTGGTGATTTTGCAAGGTCTGCATCACAAGTCTTTTTTTACACATGACACGGAAAATTTGCCATGCGCGCTCCCCAAGGGAATAAAACACGCTTGAACATCCAATGTAAGTATTGCAGGTGTAGCAAGACAAACACTTTGGTGCTTCGTTCTCTGCATCACAAGTTCACAGTGAAGCAGTTTTTTCGTGCGATAATGGAATACCCGGGCTACGGGTTACTCGACAAATGTGGTTATCCTGTGCAAAAGTATCGTACTCGTAGTAATCGCAGTCATGCAACACAAATTTCTTTTTCAAGCTATTTCAGCATGAGAAATTCCATTTGTCATGCTGAGCTAGTTTGTATTGCAATACTACGAGTACGATACTTTTGCAATGCATAGTGGTCTGCACGCGTCCGAAGAGAATGTTTTCAAGTGTGCGCAGCAGCTTCTTCTCTGGCTGAAGCAGCACCGGGTGATCGCGTCGTATGAAGATGTGATCTGCATGGGCCGCTCCATCGGCTCAGGTCCGGCGACGTGGCTCTGCTCGAAGTACCCACTAGGAGGCCTCCTTCTCGTCAGTCCCTTCGCGTCCATCGATTCCGCCGTGCAGTCCATTGCGAACTTCGGCACCAGTAGCTTGTCGCACGCCGACGTATATCAAATGCAAATATGTCTGGGTCTGGAAACTTGTTGTAATGCTGAGGTGTGAACAGTGAACCAACTCTCTGTAATGCACAGCCAAGCATGACAAATATTTGCACTTCTTAGTGTTGCGCTTTCCGCATGACAAACTGCGTTTTCCATGACAAACAAATCAATGTTGTCTCTTCTTGGACACGCATCACAAACTCTTCAGTCATGCCAGACAAGCATGACGAACTTGGCATCCTCCCAGACCCAGAGAGATTTGCAATGCATAACGTCGGCGCCGGCGCGCGGGTCAAAGCTGCGCTCGTCGGCTTTCTCTTCAAGAACCTGGTCTTTCCCTGGGTAACCTACGGGGCGGCGCCGGCGGTGGCCTCGGGGTATGAATTGCGAAAGTAACGTACTAGTACGTAGAAATCGCATGACAAATTCGCTCAGCATGAAAAATGAAATTTGTAATGCGGATTTACGATAGAAAAAAGATTTGTAATGCAAGACTTGCATTTATACGAGTGCGATACTTTTGCACAGGAAACGGGGGGCACTACTACAACGACCGGCAGCCGCTCGAGCACAACCTCCACAACAAGCAGCTTGTTCCCCGATCGGCGCGACCGGTTTCAAAATTTACTGCACATCCAGAACATCAGCAACCAGCCAGTGCTATGCACTGCAAAAGTATCGTACTAGTACAAATCGCAATACAAATTGGCTCAGCATTACAAATTGAATTTGTAATGCGGATTTACCTAACCAACTAGATTTGTAATGCATAACTGCGATTAGGGCCCTTCCGTACGGCCAATTTGTATGTCCCGCAACGGGGTTCGCCTATGTCGGTCATTTGTATGTGAGGCGATGGGTTACCCGGTCGGCAGAGCCGATCCACAACGAACGAACGATAACTGCGATTACTACGAGTGCGATACTTTTGCACAGGATAAGTACTGATTATCCACGGAAAATTGGACCGACTGATCCCGACCGAGCACAGCCTGGTATCCTGAGTAAAAACGTCCCCACACCAGAGTCAAGATGGGGTTTTTGCAACACAAACCTAGGAATTTTGGGAGTCACGCATGACAAGTTGCACTCCGCAGGGTAGCGCAGGTTAGCAAGTGCAGCCGCATCACAGATGCATCTGCTTATCCTGTTCACAACATCACAAATAATTCCAAAACACGATTGGGAATGTGTACCATGGGTATGCGCATCACAAATTTCCTTGTCATTGCAAATCTGCATGACAACTCTGGGGTGGGGACGTTTTTCCTCAGGATACCTGGAGCTGTTTAGCAATTGCCGAACCAACGCGCGGAAAAAACTCGTTACCCCGGACCAGATGGAGCACAACAGCAATTTGTTCGCGTATTGAGAGGAAAAATCCCCCCTCCCCATATTGAAAAGGCATGTTTCCGAAAATTTGCGTTGCTGCTTTGAGGCCACAAATCACATTTGTTTTGCAAGAAGACAAGGGCAGAAGCTTCCGCCCCATTATGGAAGCGATTTGCCATGCTGTTGGGCCTAAAGGGGAGCCGCTTGCCATGCTAGACAACTAGACGCATACGCTCCTCCCTAGCTTGGGGATCTGACCGCAATGCTTTCCTGCAATACAAAGCGGATTTGTGTACCCAAATCCAGCATCAGAAATTTCGTTTCGATATGGGGAGGGGGGATTTTTCCTTTTGACATCGCGAATCCCGACTTTTTCGCCTTGCCCGTGTTGGAATTTTTCCAGTTCCCCGGCTTATCAAATGTAAAAATGTCTGGGTCTGGAAGAATGCAACTTGTAACGCTGTCTGCGGATTCTAAAACTATCTTTGTTGCATGAGCAGCATGAGGAGTCAGTTCTTGGCACGCGGAGAGGGCATTGCTTATGCGTAACTAGCTTCAAGAAGCTTTCAAAAAATCCATCACAGAGCTCACGTATCATGCAAAATGTGCATGACAAGTCCCGACTCTTCCAGACCCAGACACTTTTGCATTTGATACGGCTACATGAGCTACAATGCAGTGGCGATAGACGAGGAATTTCTAGCGATAAAGACGATCGCAAAGGATGAGGAGATGTTGGAAGACGCTGCTGGTGACCACGAGAAGAACGACCATGAGGGATTTTTTTTTGGCGCGTGTATTGTGAGGAAAAATCTCCCCTCCCCATATTGAAAACGAAATTTGTGATGCTGATTTGTGACCACAAATCGGCTTGTATTGCTAGAAGGCCAAGAGATGCAGTTGTGGCCTGCATTGCAAGCCATTTGTCATGCTGTTTCCCACTTCCAGTTGCCTCCTGTCATGCTGAAGATGCAAGGCTTTCCCACGCCAGCCAGCGCTACGCTTCGCATCTTTTGCCTTCTAGCATGACAAAGCTGATTTGTGGCTACAAATTTGCATCACAGATTTTCGTTTTGAAATGGGGAGGGAGGATTTTTCTTCTTGATAGCGTGTCTCCGGCCCTTTGCGAGCAAGGCAGACAGAGATCGGGACAGGGAGGAGATTATCCTGTGCAAAAGTATCGTACTCGTATTGTGGAATCATGCATTACAAATCCTTTACCTAAGGCAAATCCGCATTACAAATTTTATTTCTCATGCTGAGGAAATTTGTAATGCATTTATACGAGTACGATACTTTTGCAGTTCATAGAGATTCAGATTTAATGATACTTGTTTTCTATCGATGTTACTTCTATTGTAGACAATGACAAGCATCGCAAAAATAAAGATTCGACCGCCGACGGTGCAGCTATACGGAAGTACTGGAACAGCGACGGTGCTATAGCTACTGTTGTGTCGTGTCGATCAAAACTAGAACAGCAGCTCCAGGCGATAACATAAAAAACGTATCTAGTTTCATGTTGGCGTAATAAAAATAAAGTTCATCACACAAGAACGAGTTCTCAAGTTGACAGATCCCTGTCCGCTCATTTTTCTGGAAGCCGGACAGCAGGGAAGACCACAAAGGAAGACAGGAGGATCCTCCACCGCTATTTTGGTTCCTTTGCTGATCCTCGGGATCTATTTCTTTGGGTAGGATAGAGTACAACTATGGTCGCGTTCACCTCAACCACAACTACTATCTTGGTTCCTTTGCAGCTGGTCGGGATCTATTTGGGCGGTAGAACAGTCAGCAGTGCTGTTGTACAACTATCATGTACGAGGACCCAGCACAACTTGAGTAGAGCCAGAACTGCTGGTAGCAGTTCTATACAAGCACTAGCACTACGACTACAAGCAACATGCAATACCCGCAGGAGCACATGACTTGATATCCATATCGTTTCTTTTCGATATCTGTCTTCTACCATTTTTTTCCTTTTCTCAGCTCGTCAAATTTTGATTTATTTTGTCTTAAATTTTTGTTTTTCTATCGCGACAACACACATTTTTACTTTATAAGTACCCAATCCATCTATTCATTTCTTCCGGAACCTCTACTACCAAAAGCAGCACAAAAATGTCTACACCTTCGACGGGACAAGAACCATTGCGTGGGGCAGCTGCCGCGCCGGTGCGCCGTTGGGTCACCGGTAGTACTGGTGCAGCAGCAGTTCCTGGCGCAGCAGGTCCTGCGGCCTGCACAAAGATAATCTTCCGGGTGCTTGGGCTGCTTCATTTTTTCGACGGGCGTGGTGGTCTATTCGCGCCAGCGTGGCACCAAAGTAAAAGAACCAACAGCATTTTTCTAGCCGTGCAGGGTTTGCAGCTGGAGAAGTTGTTCTTGAAGCGGTCCGCTTCCTCTTCGTCCGCTCCGCCCGGTGGGGTCCACTTGTGTACTCGTTTTTCGGGCACGCCACATCAAGCAGTAGCAGAACGAGCAGGACTACAGCTTCTTCACACGGCCGCAGGCACACCAGTAGCTGGGGAACATCTTCAAGCTGCAGGAGAATCGGATACCGCTTCTCAAGAACCGATTTCCTCGGGAAGAAGTGCTGCAGTAGCTGCAGTCCCAGGAGAAGAGCTACAAGGTCCGTCTGCAGCTCCGTGGTGCGAAGATCTTCAAGATGATGCCACGGCGGGCGTCCGCATCTCCTTTTTATCCCTAAAGCAGCGTACACAACTCCCAATCCTAAACCTCAACGGCGACACAATCAGTCACGTGTCTCTGCCGGTGGAGAGCATGGATAATTTCCGAAAGGAGTTTTTCGAAAATTATCTCTTGGGCCGCGCAGATGAAGTTGCGAGGACAACAGGACGAGATCATACTGCTGGCTATGCAGGCGCCGGTGGTACAGGTACTAGTGGGACTACTGCAATAAAAGGAAATGTGGGCCACCTACAACGGAAAGAAGTGCTTCTACAGCCTTCCGAATTGCAGAAGGGCTTCCCCTATGAACTGCAAAAGTATCGTACTCGTATAAATGCATGACAAATTCCCTCAGCAAGAGAAATAAAATTTGTAATGCGGATTTTCCTTGAGAAAAAAATTTGTAATGCATGATTGCAATACGAGTACGATGCTTTTGCACAGGATATCCCCGGAACCTACAACGCGAAAATTGTTTTTGGTGCAGCGCTATGAATTGCAAAAGTACTATCGTACTGCTCGTATAAATGCATTACAAATGTCCTCAGCATGAGAGATAAATTTTGTAATGCTGATTTACCTTAAGAGAAAGATTTGTAATGCAGGATTGCAATACAATTACAGCGAGTGCGATACTTCTTTTGCACAGGATAAGCGCCGAATTTTTTTCCCGACCTGTGGAACATCGATCTCTGTAGTAGCGTATCAAGTGCAAAAATGTCTGGGTCTGGAAGAATGCATGTTTGTCATGCTTGTCTGGCATAACTCTGAAATCTGTCATGCACGTTTCCCAAGAGCTCCACTTTTCTGTGAGGCAGAGACGCAGTTTGTCATGCAGAATAGGCAACACCCAGAAGCTCAGAAAATTGTCATGCTAGCCACCATTTGTGGCCTCATCAAGAGACGCCACCCAGCATGACAAGTTTCCAGACCCAGACATTTTTACACTTGATATAGCGTGAGCAGGAGCCCCGGAAGTTGTATTCCAATTCGTGCGGGGGTAGCTGCTCCTGGGGCGGCTGATATTAGCAGCTCGTCGTCGTCTACGCGCGAGCAAGAGATGAAAATGTGCGAGCCTGAAGACCACCTTAGACAAAATGATGAAACTACACAGCTTGACCTCTTCAATCGCCAGGTCTATTTGGACGAAGTCGGGCTGGGGTTGGCTCATCATCTTCCAGGTTCATCTACTTCGATACACGGTGGACCTTATGGATTGCAAATATGTCTGGGTCTGGAAGGTTGCAACTTGTGATGCTGTGTTTGGATTCCAAAAAAAATTTGTATTGCATGACCAGCAACAGGTGTCCAGTTCTTGCTACGTGGAGGTGGCACTTCTCATGCGGAATTGGCATCAGGGATCCCTCTAAAAGTCTGTGATGCTAGGTCGTGCATTACAGGCATTCTGGGTCATGCAAAATATGCATGACAAACCTGGCAATCTTCCAGACCCAGACATTTTCACATTTGATAGACCTGCTGCTGTAACAAATTTTATTCACCAGCATGCTGTGCTAATCCAAAGCCAATTGCCGTCCTTGGCCGACTATGAACTGCAAAAGTATCGCACTCGTATAAATGCATGACAGATTTCCTCAGCATGAAAAATGAAATTTGTAATGCCGATTTACCTTGAGAAAGAAATTTGTAATGCATGACTGCGATTACTACGAACGAGTACGATACTTTTGCACAGGATACCGACCCCTGGACTTTCTACCGCGGAACAGACTTGGTCGACAAAATCGAGGAATACGTGTTCTCGGAGCCGGGAGATGATTATCTTTATCAAAACGGGTGTAGAGAGCGGACCGTCCCGGGCGGAGGGATTAGATGCAAGAATTTTGTCATCGACCAAGATCCTTCCGACCAAGAATTTCGAACGCACGTGTTCACGGTCTTGAACAACATTTGGGTGGTATCCTGATTAAAAACGTCCCCACACCAGAGTCAAGATGGGAAATCTGCTAGACAAATCAGCCAGCTTTCGTTGTTTGGCATGACAAGTTTGTCCTCGTAGTTTAGTCCTGTTGAGCTAGTTCAGGAGAAGCATCACAGATCTAGCGCAGCATGCTGATTCTAGCATCGCAAATTCCAAAACACGAATAGAGAATGCCTCTCATAGGGCTCCGCATGAGAAACTTTTTTGGCATGCAGAATTGCATGACAGCTCTGGGGTGGGGATGTTTTTACACAGGATAGGTGGCCTTGCAGGAGGAGGCGCGAACAAATGAAGCGCTCGCCTTTGTGTTACTAGGGAAGAAACAAATGCAAAGTAAATCTGCTGCCGCTGCGCATAACAAAGAGGATTCGACTGCAGAACAAGGATCATCTTCATCATCATCTGGAAATAAAGCGAGGGAGGACGTCGAAGACCCTGCAGCCCCGTATCAAGACGCAGTTTTTTTACCACGCAGTGGCCGTTTTTTACCACGTGAAGAAGAAGACCTCCTACTTGCCGATCTTCTCGCGGAAAGAGTGTTCGAATTCGTTCCCTCTAAACTCGCATTCGACGTGGATAATGACACGGTTCGGATCAAGCGCGCAAGTGGCTCCGGGGTGGAACGCGACCCCCACCGCGAACCAAGAATGCTGCAGATGGGTCGCCGACTCCACCGGAGAGACAATTACGTGATTTCAGTCACCTCGGAACAATCACTGAAGTACACCCCCCCGCCGGGGGATAGCGACTTGGACCTATCCGACAACCCAACCTACGTAATGTTTTACGGGGCTCGCCCAAGGAAGCAGGCAAAGCCCGTTTTCCGATTCGACCTGGAGTTCGCCCCCAGGATCGCGACGGTGGATAAAGCGAGACCGAGTTTTGATGGGAACAACAGTAGTTCTTCATCTTCAGGCGCTAGTAGTAGTGAAAGTTCTGATGAATCGTTTGCGGCAGATGGAGCGAGAGTAGATCACGACCGTCGTTGGCAGGAAGTAGAACCCGTTGATTTCTATCGCGAGTTTGGCATCCCTTTGCCCCACGAACGGCGGGGCGGGTTTTCTTTTCGACCACAAGAAAATGATGTAGCCGGCGTCGAGGCCACGGCCGCCGGCGCGATTACTGACGACGACGATGAACACATCATGTTGGGACCAATTTTGGCTTTGCCCAACCAGGATCATGATGGTGAGGATGATAATGTTGAAATAACTCCCGCCCGTGACGAGCCGGAGCAGGCCCAGGCCCACCGCGACGAGCCGCCTTCCTTCCACCCTCCCCCACCACCCATCGACGCGGAAGATACGGAGAACGCAAAGAGGCATTATCCTCTCGCAAAAGTTCTTCTCACGATCTGTCACCCTTTGAAGAAGCAGATTCCGGGCCACTCGCTGATCTGCATGGACGTGGAGGTAACGTACCTATCAAATGCACATATGTCTGAATCTGGAAACTTGTGATGCTACTGGTTGTGAATGATGCATATACAACAGATTCTAGACAGAGTCATGTGAAACAAGCATGACAAAGACAAGCTTGCATTGTTCCAGACCCAGACACATTTGCGTTTGATACGCTGGAGATGTTGGGGACGATCAGCAAGTATTAACGGCTGATGGTGGTGGTAGCCCTAGAAGTGGCCCAACAACATACAAGGTAGCGGTTGGAGGAGAGAAGATTATCGATATTTGTTGAAAAACAGAAACTAATTTTGAAAAACAGAGACATAGTGGAAGCCAACGACTCCCTCGCGCCACTCATCGGCCCCTTCCCGGCAATCCGGCACCAGTGGTGGTCCGATGAACGAGGCCGCAACGCGGTTGAAGAGTGATGCTCTGAAAAAGCTTTCTATATACTAGTGATAAAAAAAAAGTTAAAAAAGAAAAACAAAAACAGAACGAACAAAGAGTCGTGATCTTCCTAAGCAAGGTAGAACTGGTTCAAGAAGTAGTTTTTTTTGCAACGGATTTTCGCAACAGATTTAGATTTTCAACGGAGTTGGGCGTTTCATAAAAGTACCTTTTTCCAGCAGGCCGTATATTTTTAAAGCAGTTGTACACTACCGGTAGCAGTTACTAAGGATTTTTTCAAGCTTCTTTGCGTACAGGGATTTTTATTGAAATAGCGCTAGGGAAAAAAGGTGAGTAAACCTTTTTCCACCTTGCCGCATGTCTACAAACAAACAAACAAAAAACAGAGACATGAACAAATTTTGTGATACTACAAGAGACCGTACTAAAAAGAAACCGAAGTTGTAGGAGCTGTGCCATGATCATGGGCAGCTTTTTTATGTGATCGAACTCGAATACAGTGACAGGTTGTAAATGATAAAAAGAGATCATTTCATTTTTGAATGAGGGCAACAGAAAGGGGCTGCGCCATGGTTGTGCGGCGCTGGTGTCGTCCGCTTTTGAGGTCGTCAGCATTATAGCAAGCTCTGCAGCAGGTCTATTCTGTCTTTCTTCCCGCCAAAGGACTAGAACAATGTTGTTTTCCGCAGTGTCTTTTTCTGGAGCGAAGTAGATGAGCGAAGTAGATGAGAGCCATTTGTCATGCTGTTTCCCACTTCCATTTGCCTCCTGTCATGCTGAAGATGCAAGGCTTTCCCACGCCAGCCAGCGCTACGCTTCGCATCTTTTGCCTTCTAGCATGACAAAGCTGATTTGTGGCTACAAATTTGCATCACAGATTTTCGTTTTGCCATGGGGATCTATCAATGATACTTACTTGTTTATTTCCTTTTCTATCGATGTTACTATTGTAGACAATGACAAGCATCGCAAAAATAAAGATTCGACCGCCGACGGTGCAGCTTCTATACGGAAGTTGTACTGGAACGACGGTTGTTCTGTAGCTCCACTTCTCCCTTGATAAAGCAGGCCGCCTTCGTTCCGTTGAACATGTAAAAGGCCGCCACAAGGCCGGCCTGCAAAAGTGGTTGGGCCTGGTTACATCTCTCCAGACCTCTTTTGGCATTGGGCAGACAGCCCAAAATTTCAAAAAAGCGGCGACAGCTTTTTTTTTCAGAAGTTGCCTTTTGAACATTCGTTCGCGCAGTCACTCGACCAAGTTTTTTTCGGTCGCTCGAGTTTTTTTTCGACCCCCGCCGAAACGAAAAATTGGCCGAGTGACGAACTTTTTTGGCGAAAATGATTTCGCTTTCCCGCACCTAAAATGCCGCTTTTTGGAAATTGAAGCGCTTCGTCACTCGGAGCTTTTTTCACAAAAAAAGCCCCCGTTTTTTTGTCGTTTTTGTTCTGTTTCAAAACATTTTTTTAACCTGTTTTTCTCCGAGTGACTATGGCGCGCAAGAATCAAAATTCGCATTTTTGGCTTCATGCAGTCGGAAAGATTTGGGGCTTTTGCGCATTTGCGTAAGTTGCTTCTGCCTTTAGACAAGGTAGTTGACTGCCCTGGTCCGCCCAGTGACATGTGCCGCACACAGCCCCGTGGTTTGGGTATTTCCTTAGAGAGGCGCGCGTAAATGCGTTGCCGTTCATAGCTGGCATATATTTTTCAAAAGTTCTTGGCGCAGTAGCTAGGCTAAGAATTCTTTGCGTAGCCAGGAAGGCGTAGGAGCTCTTGCAGAGGCATGCGTGCTTCAGCGCGTCTGCCCCGGAAATGGCTAGAATTCAGCTCCGTCAAGGCGTCGAGACTAGTTCTGCAAAATGCAAGGCCCTTGCAGTCGAAGGGGAAAAGGTCGCGCGTTTCCTCCACATCAGAAGATTTCTTTTTTTTCACCAATCAATTTTTCGAAAAATGAAAAATTGTGACTGTGGCGAACTTTTTTTTTTCGATAAGCTATACGGAAGTTGTACTGGAACGACGGTTGTTCTATAGCTACTGACGTGTCGTGTCGATCAAAACTAGAAGAGCAGTTCCAGGCGATAACGTAAAAAGCGTATCTAGTTTCATGTTGGCGTAAAGTTCATCGCACAACAAGTTCTCAAGTTGACAGATCCCGTTCCGCTCATTTTTCTGGTGGAAGCCGGACACCAGGGAAAACCACAGACGAAGACAGGAGGATCATCCACTGCTATTTTGGTTCCTTTGCTGATCGTCGGGATCTATTTCTTGGTAGATGAACAGAGTAGAACTTGTTCTGAAAGCTGTTTACTACACTTAGATAAAAATAAACTTTCAGACAAATAAACAACTTGTTTGTTTGTTTGTGTTCATGCGGAAGGTGGGAACGCGTTTACACACCTTTTTTCCTCTAGCGTTACTTCAAGAAAAATCCCTTTGCTTCGAAAGCCAGTGAAAAAAGCCAACCGAAAGTGCCTCTAACTACCTGCTACTGAAAAACTAGTCTGTTGTTTGCTCTTTCTTTGCTACTAAACAACTTCTACCACTTCTTTCTACCATTTTTTTTTGTCCTTTTCTCAGCTCGTCACATTTATTTTGTCTTCAATTTTGGTTTTTCTATAATCTCGACAACACACATTTTCACTTTGTAAATACCCAATCCATGTATTTCTCCCGGAACCTCTACTACCAAAAGCAGCACAAAAATGTCTACAACTTCGACGGGACGTCGACCATTGCGTGGGGCAGCTGCCGTGCCGGTGCGCCGTAGGGTCACCGGTAGTACCGGTGCAGCAGTTCCTGGCGCAGCAGGTCCTGCGGCCAGCACGAAGATAATCTTCCGGGTGCTTGGGCTGCTTCATTTTTTCGACGGGCGTGGTGGTCTATTCGCGCCAGGAGCGTGGCACCAAAGTAGAAGAACCAGCAGCATCTTCCTAGCCGTGCAGGGTTTGCAACTGGAGAAATTGTATAAGGGGTCCGCTTTCTCTTCCTCCGCTCCGCCCGGTGATCACTTGTGTAGTTATTCGGGCACGCCACATCAAGCAGAAGGAGCAGGACTACAACTTCTTCACACGGCTGCAGGTGCGCATGAACATCTTCAAGCGGCAGGAGAATTATCGGATACCACTTCTCAAGAACCGATTTCGATTTCCTCGGCAAGAAGTGCCGCAGTAGCTGCAGTCCCAGGGCGGGAAGAACTAGAAGGTCCGTCTGCAGCTCCGGGCGAAGTACTAGATCAAGATGCCACGGCGGGCGTCAACATCTCCTTATCCCTGAAGCAGCGTACACTTCCAATCCTGAACCTTAACGGCGACACAATCAGTCATGTGTCTCTGCCGATTGAAAGCAGGGATGATTTTCGAAAGGAGTTTTTCGAAAATTATCTCTTGGTCGCAGAAGGTGCGAGGACAACAAGAGATACTGCTGGCTATGCAGGCGCCGGTGGTACTAGTGGGACTACTGCAAAAGCAAATGTGGGCCACCTACAACGGAAAGAAGTGCTTCTACAGCCTTCCGAATTTCAGAAGGGCTTCCCCGGAACCTATAACGCCAAAATTGTTTTTGGTACAGCGCCGAATTTTTTTCCCGACCTGTGGAACATCGATTTCTGCAGTAGCGTGAGCAGGAGCTCCGGAAATTGCATTCCAAGTCGTGTGGGACCAGCTGCTCCTGGGGCCGCTGATAGCAGCTCGTCGTCTACGCGCGAGCAGGAGATGAAAATTATGTGCGACCCCCACGACCACCTTGGACAAAATGATGAAACTACACAGCTTGACCTCTTCAATCGCCAGCTCTGTTTGAACGAAGTCGGGCTGGGGTTGGCTCATCATCTTCCAGGTCCATCTTCGATACACGGTCGTGGAACTGCTGCTGTAACAAATTTTCACCAGCACGCTGTGCTAATCAGAAGCCAATTACCGTCCTTGGCCGACCCCTGGACTTTCTACCGCGGCACAGACTTACTCGACAAAATCGAGGAGTACGTGTTCTCGGATCCGGGAGATGATTATCTTTATCAAATAAACGGGTGTAGAAGAGAGCGGACCGTCCCGGGCGGAGGGATTAGATGCGAGAATTTTGTCATCGAGGAAGACCCTTCCGACCAAGAATTTCGAACGCACGTGTTCACGGTCTTGAACAACATTTGGGTGGCCTTGCAGGAGGAGGCGCGCACAAACGAAGCGCTCGCCTTTGTGTTACTAGGGAAGAAACTACAAATGCAAAGTAAATCTGCTGCGCATAATAGAGAGGGTTCCTCGACTGCAGAACAAGGATCATCTTCATCATCATCTGGAAACTATAAAGCGAGGGAGGACGTCCTCGAGGACCCTGCAGCGCCGTATCAAGACGCAGGAGTTTTTTTACCACGCAGTGGCCGTTTTTTACCACGTGAAGACCTCCTACTTGCCGATCTTCTCGCGGAAAGAGAGTTCGAATTCGTTCCCTTATGGATGTGTCAGGATCGAAATCGACAGAGTTGAAATGATTTCTCATGCATAAAATGCAGCCCATAAAGTGCCTGTCTTGCAGAGTAGGCATCAAGTGAGGCAGATTGTAAGCCTGGTGAGGGGTAGAAACTGAGCTGCTAAAGTAGCATGACAAAAGGCATCTTCCTTACTTACCCAAACAGCACGACAAACTGGATTTCGGTTCTACCCAAATTTGTCATGCGCCACTTGCAAGCTGGGTTACACCTGGCATCCATTTTATGCATGGCAAATCATTTGAACTTTGTCGATTTCAAACCTGACGCTTCCATATCCCTCTCGACTCGCATTCGACGTGGATAATGACACGGTTCGGATCAAGCGCGCAAGTGGCTCCGGGCTGGAACGCGACCCCCACCGCGAACCAAGCGCGCTGCAGGAGGGTCGCCGACTCCACCGAAGTGGCAATTACGTGATTTCAGTCACCTCGGAACAATCACTGAAGTACACCGTGCCCGAGAAATATCGCAAGAAAAAAGTGTTACAGTTACACACATAGTCTTTGCAGGCCAAGCAAGACAGACAAGCTCTGTCATGCCGGATATGCATAGGGGCCTCGTTTCATCGGTGTTTTCTCGTAGGATTTCTGCATTACAAGTTTTCTCTCTCATGCAGAGAAATTTGTGTTGCTGAATTGACTACAAATGTGTAACTGTAACACTTTTTTCGTGGGATAGGAATAGCGACTTGGACCTATCCCACGTCCCAACCTGCGCAATGTTTTACGGGGCTCCCCCAAGGAAGCAGGCAAAGCCCGTTTTCCGATTCGACCTGGAGTTCGCCCCCAGGATCGCGACGGTGGATAAAGCGAGACCGAGTTTTGATGGGTGGAACAGTAGTTCTTCATCTTCAGGCGCTAGTGGTAGTGAAACTTCTGATGAATCGTTTGCGGCAGATGGAGCGGAAGTAGATCACGACCGTCGTTGGGAGGAAGTAGAACCCGTTGATTTTTATCGAGAGTTTGGCATTCCTTTACCCCACGAGCGTCGGGGGTTTTCTGTTCGAAAACAAGCAAATGATGTAGTCGGCGTCGGGGCCACGGCCGGCGGTGCAACTGGTGACGTCGACGAAGATGAACACATGTTAGGACCACCTTTGGCTTTGCCCAACCAAGCTCATGATGGTGAAGATGATAATGTTGAAATGACTCCCGCCCAGGACGAGCCGGAGCAGGCCCAGGCCCACCGCGACGAGCCGCCTTCGTTCCCTCCCCCACCGCCCACCGACGCAGATATGGAGAATGCAAAAAGGCATTATGGATTGCAAATATGTCTGGGTCTGGAAACTTGTAATGCTAAAAGTGAACGATAGACGCGCCGCAAGACTCAGCTATGCATGACAAACTTTGTGTCTGCCATGTCTTATGTATTCCGCATGGCAAACTGCCTTTTCGCATGACAGTTAAGCGGACTCTTTCGTGCCTAGGCAACACAGATTCTCGAGTCATGCCAGACAAGCATGACAAACTTGCATTTTTCCAGACCCAGACATTTTTGCATTTGATAGGCATTATCCTCTCGCAAAAGTTTTTCTCACGATCTGCTATCCTTTGAAGAAGCAGATTCCGGGCCACTCGCTGATCTGCATGGACGTGGAGGTAACGTACCCTGAAGGTGTTGACGATCAGCAAGTATCAACGGCTGATGGTGGTGGTAGCCCTGGTAGCCCAACAACATACAAGGTAGCGGTTGGAGGGGAGCGGATTATCTGATAGGCGTTTATCGATATTTGTTGAAAAGCAGAAGAAGAAGTGAAGTACGTCGCGGGGGTGGCTTTCTATCGCAACCAGGATCAAACCTGGACTGTAGAATGACACCGAAATGTCGAAAGCACGATGTTCGTGTGCACGCCCAAGAAGAAATGAAAGAGAACAGAACGATAGAAACTTTCACAGGACAAGCACTAGCATGATGATGATGATGATGATGATGATGATGATGATGATGATGATGAAAAACAGAAACTAATTTTGAAAAACAGAGACATGAACAAATTTGGTAATACTACAAGAGACCGTACTAAAAAGAAACAGGAGAGACCGTACTACAAGAGACCGTACTACAAGAGACCGTACCACAGAGGTAATACTGCAAGAGGCCGTACTACAAGAGACCGTACTAAAGTTGTAGGAGCTGTGCCATGATCATGGGCAGCTTTTTTCTGTGATCGAACTCGAATACAGTGACAGGTTGTAAATGTTGATGAAATGAGGGCAACAGAAAGGGGCTGCGCCATGGTTGTTCGGCGATGGTGTCGTCCGCTTTTGAGGTCGTCAGCATTATAGCAAGCTCTGCAGCAGGTCTATTCTGTCTTTCTTCCCGCCAAAGGACTAGGACAATGTTGTTTTCCGCAGTGTCTTTTTCTTGAGCGAAGTAGATGAGAGACGAATGACATCAAAAAGAGCTTTTACTTGAGTGGAGTGGCGAGAGCGAGCGGTGTCCAAAAATTATTGAGCGTTTTCACGACTTTATTCACATGCAATATGCGAAGATGTGGAATGAGACCACGAAAGGTTCCCGAGGGTCTTTGGAGGTTCCGGTCCACACAGAAGTTCAACTTGCAGTTTTTAGAAGAGGCACCAAGAGATTGTCTTTCTTTTTCAGATATGTTTCTGACAACGAGTGCTGCTGAGCAGGAAGGAGGGTCCTAGTACATCAACCAAGTTGTACATTGACAGCTGTGAGAGCCGCGAGAGCCCCTAGGTGGAGTCGAGATGTGGCCGCATGGTGGTTGTACAGCAACTGGCTACGTTGTATCCATGCTATCAAGATCTACAACCTTCTTCCCTGTCATTCATCTTCCGTGCACTTTTGCATTTGCAATCAAAAAATCTAGGGTAGAAAAGGAAGTAGAAGTAGTTTTTGGTGTAGAAGTTATTTCAGCTTGTACGTAGAAGAAAAATCTTTGGTTGCGCGTCCTCTGCGAAGTAGTTGTAGTACACATCTTGTAAATTTTTATTCTAATGCACCTGTAAATGCACTGTCACAGGACCTCCTGATTCAATAACTATCCGCTCCTAGTCCTGAGAAAAAGAAAATTTACGTTTTATCGATTTTTTTTAATGCATGCAGAGTTGCTGTTGTAATGTAACACAATTAATTACCTGAAACTCAACATTTACCACTCTGCGCTCACCCAGCATCGCTGTTGGTTTTTTTGAGTTGCTTTTCCCCCACCTCGGAATTGGTTTTCGTCGATAACATCATCACTTCTTTCCACTTTTGCTGGAGCGCGCCCACTCGATTTTGCCGCATGTAAGGCGAATGCGCAGCATGTTTGCGTCGAGGAGGTTCTTGTGCACGTCTTCGGTGGGAGATGACGGTGTGACGTCAATGCCGTACCACCCTTGTTCCGGCGCTGGCATCTGAAAGTGGTGCAGTCGTGCAGCCCTGCACCTTCGGGGAGAACAAGGGCACCAGCAGGCCGCGCCTAAAATGCCCATGATAACTTGGGATCCGGGCAAAACACCGGCCAGCACAATGTCGTCCTCGTCTCTGCGACGTCACTTGCTCTTCTGGAGGAAAGCAGCTGCAGAAGCAAAAGAACTACACCTGCATACTTGCAACGGGAGAGGGAGAGCAGCAGAAGCACAACTACACTTGCATACTTGCAACGGGAAAATGTTGATCACCAACACCATCAGAAGAAAAAGTAATTTCAGGTCGATGTTGAAAACCGTTTGGTATTTGCTCGCCATCCTGTCCCACTTTAGGATCTTCTTCGGCTATTTCTTCATCCACACGGTACTAGAAGTCCTGGCTGCTCCGGAGACAAGTCAGTCTGACCAGCCAGCTGCACCGATAGCCGGAAAAACGGTGGTTGACCCGGAAAACCCGAGCAACACGCTAGCGGAAATCAAGATCTACGAACAGCCAAGAAAATCTACAACATCTGCAAGTAGAACATCAAGTACGGAAAGATCAATTCCTCATGCAGATGCGGCCGTAGAACATGAACAGCAAATACAACAACTTAGCGCGAAGAACAACATGAAACCGCCGATCTCTTCCACGGAACTTCTCCACCAACTACAACAGGAAAACCTCCGTGCGCTGGAGGCAAAAGAGGTGATAAAAAGCAACGGCATTGTCCATTATGAGGAGGATGAAGAAGAAGGCGAGGCGCACAACATATTAGCAACCGGAGATAATTCATTTGGCCAGAGAAGTAGTAGTATCAGGATTAACCACAACACCGGACAAAGTAGAAATCTTGGTGTCATCACCATTACCCCACCTTTCTTGGTATTCACGACGAATTCCCTTTCTGACTTGGGGATAAAGCTCTACGCCGGTCAAAAATACGCGGTCACGATTCAGCTGAACGAGCAGAACTGGCCCTACGATACCGCGCGGATGATGCTGGTCAGCTCAGAAATTTCGCAGCAACTAGCGACTCTAGGGTCCTGCCCACTTTACCAATTCGGCGACAGCTACTCCCCCTATGACGGCACCGCCGTGATTCCTGCCGCGGCGGACGATGTTATGCAGGGCCGGTGGACTTTCGACCCCGTTGGCGCGACGATTCGGCACGGCGGGATGTTCAAGATCTGCGTTTCCCCCGGGGGCGATTTCAACTCCTTCGGAACCCTAGTGAACATTGACGCGGATGGGAACGCTATCCAGGAAAAAAACTGTGTAAGTGTAACTATGTAGGAAGAGCAGCATCACAAATTCGCTCTGCATCATACAGGGAAAACCTGTCATGCGCAGCTAGTATCAGTGGAAACACGTATGAGAGGAGCCTATGACGCAGATCTAGCATGACAAGTGATAACTGTTTTACATATTGCTGCATCTTCACAGACTTAGACTCACATAGTTTTTTCTTGGATAAACGCGGTTGGGTACCAGGCGGCGGGGTTGACGGATACCTGTACCACGCCCGGTTGTTTCGCGAATCGAAGGTTTTACTGCTGGGCCGTCAACTCGGCGCTCATGCTGTACGCGCCCTCCGGGTACGACTGCTTGCTGTATTTCGAGGGCGTTTCCTACCAACAAGGGTATCCTGTGCGAATAAAGTATCGTACTCATAGTTGTAATCGCAATTATGCATGACAAGGCCCTCATTCAAGGTAAGGCAGCATGAGAAATTCCATTTGTCATTCTGCGCGAATTTGTAATGCGAAGACTACTAGTACGATGCTTTTGCATTTCATAAAGGGCAACCGCAAACCATTGTCGGGCGCGTGCAGCACATGAAACTTTCCTGGGGTGTCACCACTATGGATTGTAAAAGTGTCTGGGTCCTCTGGAAGGATGTGAACTTGTGATGCGCATTTCAGAACACAGACAAATCTCTCATGCATAGGCAGCAAAAGATGTCCATTTCCTGTCACCAAAGTGGGGCGACATTTGTCATGCGGATTAAGCAATGCGGAAGCTTCTCGAAATCTGTGATGCTAGGGCTTCCAGGACAGACATCCTGTGCCATGCAAAGACAGCATGACTCTTCCAGACCCAGACATATTTGCAATTGATAACCACTGCGGATACACAAATTTCTAACGGAGAACAGGTCGGCGGCTGTCCCATGTCCCTGCCCGGGACAAAGATCAAGGATATTAGCTATCCTGAGCAAAAACGCACCCACCTCAGAGTCAAGATGGGAAATCTGCTAGACAAATCGCCGCGCTTTGGTTGTTACGCATGACAAGTTTATTGGTCTCGTAGTGTAATTATCCTGTTTAGCTAGTTCAGCAGCGTCACAGGTCTGGCGCACTATCCCGATTCAAGGATCACAAATTCCAAAACACGACTAGAAAACCCTTCTCATGGGTCTCCGCATGACAAACATTCTCAGCATGCAGCTTTTGGCATTACAACTTTGGGGTGGGGGCGTTTTTACAAGTGATATTTCCTACCGGGCGTTGGAGTTACCCGCGAACACGAACTACACCACGGATATCAAAAGTAAAAATGTCTGGGTCTGGAAACTTGTGATGCTGGGTGGCGTCTCATGATGAGGCTACAAATGCTGGCTCAGCATGACAAGTTTCTGAGCTCCTAGGTATTGCCTATTCTGCATGACAAACTGCGTTTCTGCATCACAGGAAAACGGAGCTCTTGGGTAACGTGCGTGACAGATTTAAGAGTCATGCCAGACAAGCATGACAGACATGAATTCTTCCAGACCCAGACATTTTTACATTTGATAAAGGATGTCTCCGAACAGGTAAAAACCGAAATCAACTACAACCTCGGGCCGGCGCAGACGATTCTGCCCGCGGGGTTCAAGTACAGCTTGTGCTTCTGCCCGGATTTCTATGAGAGAGCACAAAAATTATCCCCCTCCCCGAGCTTGTGATGCGGAAAAATACTAAACCCAACTGCTGCCTTGTGGCACCGTTTGCATGACAGATTCCCGAAGCAGGAGCCAAAATAGTATTACACTAGGCGCATGATGTGCTTGTCATACAAAACTCCACGTGGGCTGGAGGTTGTATTGCTGTTCATGCCATACAAGTGAGGGGGAGGGGGAGTTGTGCAGTCTCATAGCTTCCCGGGGATCGCCTTCGGGATGTGCATGAAACCGAACTACTACATCCAGGACGTGGGCAAAGTGCTATCAAAGTAAAGAATCCCCCCAGCTCCCGATAACAACGAACAAAACTTCTGATGCGACATTTGCGAACACAAATGGGGACTGTATTGCTGTAAGGAACTGCAGCCAGACCCTCGGCCTGTTTAGGGGCGTAATGGTCTAGCTGTTTGGCATGGGAAACGCCTGCCTTGCAGGCCCAACAGCATGACAAACAGCCTCCATAAAAATGCTGCGCGTACCTCGGCACTTGCCTTCTTGCAAGACAGAAATAGTTTGTGACCAGAAATCTGCATAACAAATTTTTTGCAGAAGGATGGATGCCTTTTCAATATGGGGAGGGAGGATTTTTCCGGGCAATAAGTGCACTTCATGATGTGGAGTCACGGGGTGTCCCGCCCGGTGTATCAGCAGCGCGAGACGATCATTTTTGGCACGGAATTCGACGGGATCATCGACTGCGGGGAGGAGGAGTGCGATGACAAGGGCCGGATAAAACTCGTGCCGCAAAACAACGCTCTGTTGAACATTCCGCATTGGCAGTCCGAGGGGACGGGGTGCATATCCAAGAAGAAAAGATTGTAGGTGTAACTTTTTTTGCGGATCAGCATTACAAATCTGTCTGGAACGAGAGCAGAAACCTGTCATGCGCAGATAGCATGTCAAAACGCGCTTGAATGGTGGACCCTGCAATGCATGTCCAGCATGACAGACGGAATCATCTGCTCACGTGTTGCGCATCACAAACTTACACTAACAATGTTTTTTTTCTGCATAGTGGAACATCGCGAGTCAATCAGAGTTTTACTTCACGCCACCGAACTGTGACGCGACGTCGGGCTCGACTTTTACCACCGTCGACGAGTTTCGGAGAACAAGCGAACAGGGCTATGCATTGCAAAAGCATCGTACTCGTAGTTGTATTGCAATACAAATTTTTAGCTCAGCATGATCACAAACGGAACTTCTCATGCTGATTTAGCTTGAAAAAGAGATTTGTCTTGCATGACTGCAATTAGTACGAATACGATACTTTTGTACAGGATAGAGGCCCGGATTCCGCGAATTTCAACACCATGCTGAAGGACCCCCAGCAGGGGTTTCAGATATCAAATGCAAAAATGTCTGGGTCTGGAAGCTTGTTGCTGATACTTGCATTGCAAACTTGCTGCTTGTACGGCATAACAGCATGAGAAATTTCCCTCGGGTTCTTGCGGATTCATTCGTGTTTAGCATTACAAATTGCCATCCAGCACGACAAAAAAACTGGCCAATGGTATTCATGCATTACAGATCTTGTTGTCGTTGAAGTCCTGCTTCACAAATCCAGACCCAGACATTTTTACAATCCATATCAGATGCAAAGGTGCGACTTAGTCCCGGACTCCACGACGATAGGGCGGCTCGGGTTTCAGAAAATGTTCATTTCGCAGAAGATGCACAACGACTTTCCGGTTGGGTTGATCTTGGACGTTTGTTTTTCCCATAATCCTATCAAATGTAAAAATGTCTGGGTCTGGAAGATTGCCAGGTTTGTGATGCATATTTTGAATGACCCAGGATGTCTGTGATGCATCCCCTAGCATCACAAATTTTTAGAGGACTTTGTGATGCCTCTACCGCATGAGAAATGACCTCCCCACGTAGCACAAGCTGGAGTCCTTCTGCTGGTAATGCAATACAAATTTTTTTTGGAATGCAGAGACAGCATTACAAGTTTAGAATCTTCCAGACCCAGACACTTTTACATTTGATAAATCCCATCTACAACGCGACCGTGATAAATCCCGACTACAAAATCCCGAAATCTTCCGTCGCTTTGCAAAATGTGACCACGACCTTTTTCAAACTCGGCGAACTCCACATCCACCCAGTCATGATAGATTTCCCCACGGAGTTCCTGGCGTTAGAATCCCCCGCGACTATCCTGTGCAAAAGCATCGTATTCGTATTGCCATCATGCATTACAAATCTTTTTCTTAAGGCAAATCCGCATTACAAATTTTATCTCTCATGCTGAGGAAATTTGTAATGCATTTATACGAGTGCGATACTTTTGCAATTCATAGCGACTTTAACCGTACAATCCGCATGGCTGGGCACAAGCAACAACTTCCCGGAGCCGAACGAGAATTACTACGACAGCCTCGATCCCAACACAACCGATACCGACTACATTTCGCACCTACTGCCGTTAGTGGAATTCCCAACGTTGAAAATCCTGTGGGACTATGACCGAAAGTTTGGGAGTAAGGAGTGTTTTGAATACCAACAGTGGCCCTGGAAACAAGACACGGATCTGCTAGCCGCGAGGTTCCGGGCGTTAACCTTAAACGACACGATCAGCTACTCCTTTGTCCAAAACTCGGGAAATGCGGAATTACAACGGGGTTTCCCGCACCAATTAGCCGAGCCCTTCGGCTACTTCGAGGGCATCTGGTGCAAGGACAACAACACAAACTGCACTTGTATCGCAAGAAAAAAGTGTTACAGTATACACACTGTGTTGCAAGCCCGGCATGACAGACAACCTCTGTCATGCCGGATAAGCAGAAGCACAGGAGCCTTGTTGCACACGTGTTTTCCCGTAGGATTTCTGCATTGCAAGTTTTCTCGCCCATGCAGAGAAATTTGTGTTGCTGCATTGACAACAGATGTGTACTAACTGTAATACACTTTTTTCGTGGGATAATTTTGAAAGGGGTAAGAACCACGGCCGGGGATTTGCTTTTCGGGAATTTGTATGCACTGCAAAAATATCGTACTCGTATTGCAATCATGCAATACAAATTTTTTTCTCAAGGTATATCCGCATTACAAATTTTTTTTGTCATGCTGAGCAAATTTGTATTGCAATCTATACTAGCAGGATGCTTTTGCAATGCATAATTTGCAAAGAAAAATCCAGGTGATGCCGAAAGTCGCAGGTAGCTTCGCGGTGTGTTACTGTTCGCAAAGGTGTAACCAAGATTCCGCTTACTGGGTTCTCGCGGACCGACTCACCGTCGCCGGCCCCTACATGGATCCCGCGGGGAATGTTTACCGACTCACCTCGCGCGTCCAGGGCGCTTTCACGGTCCCCGGATTTGGGTTTAAGACGACGAACCGGTTGAAAATCATCCCGCAGGAGGACAGCTGCTTCCAAACGGAGAATATCAACTGCAAATATGTCTGGGTCTGGAAGAGTGCAGCGAGGTTTGTCATGCATGTCTCGCGTGACCCATGACGCCTGTAATGCATGGCCTAGCCTCACAGAGTTTTAGAAGGCTGCCTGATGCCTATTCCGCATTACAAATTCCCTCACCGCGTAGCACAAACTGGACTCCTCTTGCTGGTCTGTCATGCAATAAAAATCTTTTTAGAATCCAAACACAGCATCACAAGTTCCATCCTTCCACACCCAGACATAATATTTGGAATGCATGGAGAACATCACCCTGACTCCGACATTAAACCAGTGTTTGGTCGGGATCGGGTATCAAGAAGAAAAATCCCCCCTCTCCATGTCAAAACGAAGTTTCTGATGCTGGATTTGGGTACACAAATTAGATTTGTCTTGCTGGCGAGGACTGCAGACCGAAACGAAGCCTGAAGAGTAGAGATGCCTTGACCTAGGCACTTGTGGCATGAAAAACGTGTGTGTTGTAGGCCCCACAGCATGACAAACCGCCCTCCATAATGTGGCGGAGCCGGTGGAGTTGCCGTCTTGCAAGACAGACGCGATTTGTGGTCACAAATCAGCAACACAAATTTTCGAAAACCTACCTCGTCAATATGGGGAGGGGGGATTTTTCCTCCCAATATCGGGTGCCGGCCGCACGACATGCCGTACGGCGATGACACGGTGATGCCGGATCTGTTCCCGACCATATTGAACGACGCTACGTGGGTATCGCAAGAAAAAAGTGTTACAGTCACACTCACACATTGTGTTGCAGGCGAAGCAAGACAGACAAGCTCTGTCATGCCGGATATGCATAGGAGCCTCGTTTCATAGGTGTTTTCCCGTGATATTTCTGCATTACAAGTTTTCTCACTCATGCAGAGAAATTTGTGTTGCTGAATTCACTACAACAAATGTGTAACTGTAACACTTTTTTCGTGGGATAGTGGGCGCCGAACAACCGGTACATCACGCAGTTTCAGCGAGTGGTAGCGGATCCAGTCAACGCACCAACCGTCGGATCCACGTGGGTGACCTTCACCGGCGTGCACTTACTGAAGCCGGGGGACGTCATATGCATTGCAAAAATGTCTGGGTCTGGAAAAGTGGAACTTGTGTTGCATGTCTTGCATTCCTGAAAAATCTGTGTTGCACAGCCAGCGAGAAAGGCGCTACTTTTTCGTCCTGCAAAAACGCAGTTTATCATGCGTGCTACGTATCAGACGGCGTCAAGTATACTAATGCTTGTCATGCTTGGCTGCACTTGAAAGCGCCTGTCTTATCCAAACTTTAGCATCACTAATTTCCAGACCCAGACATATTTGCATTTGATACGTCATCCACTTCGACGACTTGATCCCCACTGCGGATCACCCGATGAAAGTGACGGATTTGATGCGGATGATTCGTATGCATTGCAAAAGTATCGTACTCGTATAAATGCAGCATTACAAATCTCCTCAGCTGCATGAGAAATAAAAGTTGTAATGCGAGGTTAGCTTCAGAAAAAAATTTGTAATGCCTGATCGCAATTACTACGAGTTAGTACGATACTTTTGCACAGGATGATTCGGGCGAAAAACGTGGGGCACAAGATTCTCGAAGTGGAAACGCTTCGGGCGCGGATCGCGTTGGATTTGAAAGGTTTTGACGATTCCTTCCCGAATAATTATGCTGTGCAAAAGTATCGTACTCGTATAAATGCAGGTCTTGCATTACAAATTTCTTTGTCAAGGCAAATCAGCATTACAAATTTCATCTCATGCTGAGAAAATTTGTAATGCATCTATACGAGTACGATACTTTTGCAGTTCATAATAATGATTATCCAACAATCAACTTCGCGAGCGGAAAATGGAGACGGACGAACGTGTTAGAAATCCCGTTTCTGTTTTCCCCGGTCGGTATCACGGGGCTAAAACTCTGTTGGTCGGATATCAAATGTAAAAATGTCTGGGTCTGGAAGGATCCAAGGTTTGTCATGCACATTTTGCATGACTCCTAATGTCTGTGATGCATGCCCTAGCATCACAGATTTTGTGAGGGCTTCCTGATGCCTATACCGCATGACAAATGCTCTTTCCGTGTAGCAAAACCTGGACTCTCTTTGCTGCTCGTGCAATACAGATTTTTTTAGAATCCAAATGCAGCATCACAAGTTCCAACTTTCCAGACCCAGACATTTTTGCAATCCATATCGGACGGGGAGGTGCAACCCGGATCCGCCTTGCAGGAGGTTCTATGCATTGCAAATATGTCTGGGTCTGGAATCAACTTGTGATGTGGCCTGGACACGCATGAGGAGGCCTGAATTGGCGTCCAAGCATGACAAGTTTTTGCGTTGCTAGGTCGTGTTGCCTATTCTGCATGGTATGCTACGCTTCCGTATGACAAAAAATGGGCTCCTGGTCCTGCTTGGGTAACGTGCATGACAGACTTAAGAGTCATGCCGGCCGAGCATGACAAACCTTACAGTCTTCCAGAAGTAGACCCCGACAGAATTGCAGTGCATAGGTTCTCTACAAGAAAGAAGCCGGGGTGTTTTTCGTCGACCCACCCCCACCACTCGGTGGGATCTCCATGGTACGCATTGCAAAGCAAGTTACTCGTGTTTAGTGCAAACTGCATCACAAATTTGCTCAGCATAAAAAATTGAGTTTGTCATGCTGTTCACCCTAGGGAAGCAGATTTGTCATGCAGATCTGCAATTTATTACTACGAGTATTATAGTTTTGCAGTGTATACATGGAGCTAACCAGCACTCTGATGGCGGTTCCCGCGCCAGTGATTATCACGTTTAAAACTTCTTCCACCACTTACTTTGAATCGGTGAAAAACGAAATGCGGTTGCGACTCGCGGTCCCCTATATCAATCGGATCGAGATGTGGAGCTCCGATGGCAGTCACAAGATAGAAAGGGATTTGGACAAAAACGAGATCCACGAACGGGATCAGGGGACGTGCGGGTACATTTTGCGGGAGGTTTGGTCGAACGACACGTCCATAGCCGATGAGTACAACGCGGTCGGAACGAAGTATGAAAAAAGGGATCTGGAAGCCGGGACGTTCCCCGTGCCTCAGGGGTGCTACTACGACATTGCCAATGAGCAGTTCGAGCTGATTGTGGTTTTGGAGAAGGGTAACGGACTGAAAAAGGACACGGAGTACCAGGTAGAGAAATGTTCAGGGCTGCCGCTGCGCCGGTTTTTCTTTTGATTTTTTTGTCATTGTCATTTGTGAACCCTCTCTAGTGAGAACGATTTTATTGCATAGATACGATGCAACTACAGCAACACAAATGATCTGTATAATTCCATACCAGATTGTCGTCTTCGCCCGTATGCTCCGGCAAGACGCGGTCTTCCAAGTGACGATTTTTGGCGACATGGAAACGGATTTTTCCCGCGTGGTCGAATTAGAAGATGTTTTCCTTTACGCATTGCAAATATGTCTGGGTCTGGAAGAATGCATGACTTGTCATGCTAGTCTGGCATGACTTTGAGGTCTGTAATGCATAGGCACGAACAGGAGCCGCCCCTCTTGCCTGTCATGCACAGACGCCATAATTTACCATACCATGCAGAATACGCAACAGCTAGCAGGTGAAAAATTTGTCTTGCTCTTCTGCCGATTCAACTGCGCTCATCAATTGCAGAGTTGCATTACAAGTTCCCAGATGACCCTCGCACAGGACATATTTGCAGTGGATATTCTTCCAAAACCCCTCCAATCTTGGAACATGTCCGAGCCGTTTTGTTACACAGGGCAGTGGGACTGCGAGCTAGGTGGATCCTTGACGAATCAGCAATACTCCCGGCGGGGTATACTCCACCCCACTCGGGGCATGATGGTCTACGCCGAGGAATCACACGAGGTGGGAAGGAATCAGTCCTTCATGTTTTTGTTGCAATCAGAGTCGAAAAACTCGGTCATCATCGGCGAGCAAATTGTCCGGATCTTCATGTGGCCATTGACCCACTGGCGACTCCCGGACACGACCACTTGCGCTTCGAAGTGTTTCAAGCAAATCGGGGCGCAGGACTACGCAGATGGTCTACCGAGGGACTGTGCCCAATTCCAGCCACAGTGCGAGATGATCCCGCTGAATGAAAACTGCACGGATACGCAAGTCAGGATTCTAGGAACCTTAATCGACGAAGATTGGCGGGACAGCCGGAACGCAAACCACACGTGTAATTTCTACAAGGAAAATTCGTACAAGGAGCTCGATCCGGACACCGGTTTAGTCCGGATAGGTGGGATGTGCTTGACCGACGGGGGGCTCTACCCGTACAAGAACAAAGTGGCCAACCAGGTTTGCTGTGCGTGTAACGGGGGATCGAGATATGAGATCAAAAAAGCGATGAAAATTTATTTACCGGCTGGAATGGAGAAGAAATCGAGAATACGGGGTTATGACGAGCAGAACATGTTTCACGTTTCCTGGTCGCATCTATCAGAGTTCACAACTCCCCCTCATCTCCCTCGTTTGTAATGCAAAAATGCTAAACCCTGTCTGAGCCTTTTGGCTGTGCTTGCATGACAAGTTCTCAAACCCCAAACTGCACTATGCTCCGTGCGTGGATTTGTAATGCAGAGACTGTATTTCTGACATGGTTTCTGTTGCTAGAAATGCACTACAAATGAGGGGGACGAGGGGGAGTTGTGCACTGTCATAGCATCGACAACCGGAGGGGTTCTTCAACACCAGGTGGGGCGTATCAGGGTGCACAACTCTCCCTCCCCCTCATTTGTCATGCAAAATTCCAAAGCAAAAGTAAAGCAAAGCTACCTTTTGCCTGTTAGCACTTTTTGCATGACAGATTCAAGAAGCCAAATTAGCACTACAATTCTCTAAAAATTTGTCATGCAAAAGCTGCATGTTTGCCGGCGCTTTTGTTGCTGTTCATGCACCACAAACGAGGTGGAGGGGGAGTTGTGCACGGTTATAGGGCGTGCAACTAACAGACCGGAACGACAGTTTTCCATCCTACACGGTAACAAGCGGCGCGTATTTGTTCCAGTCGCCCGACTACGTGACTCTGAACACGGTGACAGCGGTATGCATTGCAAACATGTCTGGGTCTGGAAGGATGCAACTTCTTCTCATGCTAAATCTGAATCATGCAAAACATCTGTGTTGCGCGACTACCAACAGCCGCCCCTTTTTACCAAGTTGATGAGAGGGAATTTCTCAGGCAGGATAGGCATGATAGAGAACTTACAGAATTTGTCATGCCAGGTGCTGCATTCCAGACCTCGCGGGTCATCCTCATCGAAAACCTCCATGCAAATCTGACATCCTTCCAGACCCCCGACACATTTGCATTCGATAAGCGGCCATTGTGAACAAACGCGGCTACGTATCCCACGAAAAAACTGTTTCACTGTGATGACTTTGCAAGATCTGCATCACAAGTTTCTTACACATGACGCAGAAAATTTGGCATGCGCGCTTGCAAAGGGAAAACGCCCTTAGAGAGTCAAGCTCTTGCAGGTGTAGCAAGACAAAGAGTTCTGTGTTCCATTCTATGCATCACAAGTTCACAGTGAAACAGTTTTTTCTTGCGATACTACGTCGACCCGTTTCCGTTCGCGGAGGCGAAGGGGAATATCCTGAGCAAAAACCTCCCCAACCCATAGTCAAGTTGGTAAATCTGCAACAAAAATCGCCAAGCTTTGGGAGTTGTGCATGACACGTTTGTCCTCGTAGTGTAATCCTGTTTAGCTAGTGGAGCAGCATCACAAATCTAGCACATCGCGCCGGTTTTAGCATCACAAATCCCAGAGAACGACTCGAAAACGCTTATTGGGGCTCCGCATGAGAAACTTTTTTGGCATGCGCATTTGCATTACAGCTCTGGGGTGGGGACGTTTTTGTTGAGGATGGGCAACGCGTTTTACCTACGGTTCGTCCTCCCGTATTCTTTATCGCCCAGCACGGTGTGGAAATTAAACTTACCCGTTGGGTATAAATGCAACTCTCTCTCCCCGGTCGCGAACGATTTTCCCTACATCAACGACACCAGCACGGGCCATGTGCGGTACAACGGGCAGGTCGGGGCGGAGATGATCACGTACGATAAGAATAAATGCATCATCACACTCGATTCCCGGTCGCGGTTCTACCAAAAACAGCGGTTCTGGTTCTACCTCCAAGTGGACAACCCAGCAGACCCGCTGTCGAAGTACGACAGTACCAATTTCTGGGAGTGGGTATCCTATGTAAAATCGTCCCCACGAACCCATAGTCAAGATGCAGAATCGGCTAGACAAATCCGCAAGCTTTGGCTGTTTTGCATGACAGATTTGATGGGCTCGTATTGTAGTGCTGCTTGAGGTACTGCAGCAGCATCACAGGTCTAGGTATATCGTGCTAATTGGAGCATGACAAATCCCAAAACACGACTAGAAAATGCTTCTCATGGGGCTCCCGCCCATGAGAAACATTTTCAGCATGCAGATTTGCACTACAACTCTGGGGTCGTCGTGGGGACGTTTTTAAATACGATAGTGGGAAATCACTTCCGCCGGGGACATGGTGAACGGGATAACCCCGGATGAGTACAAGGTTATGAACTGCAAAAGCATCGTAGTAGTTGCAATCATGCACATACAAATCTCCATCCCAAGGCAAAACAGCATGACAAATTCCATTTGTCATGCTGACCGAATTTGTGATGCGATTTCTACTTAGCACGATGCTTTTGCAATGCATAAAGGTTCAGTCTTTACAGAACGGGGGTCTTGGCGTCCCAGCGGAGTTTAATGAGATGCTCTATCAAATGCAAATATGTCTGGGTCTGGGAGATTGCGAGGTTTGTCATGCTACTCTGGCATGACTCTGAGCTCTGTATTGCGTGGCCGCGAAGAGCTTCTGCTGTTCCCTGTCATGCAAAAACGGCAAAAACGCAGCCTCTCATGCAGAATACGCAACTCAAAACCACAGAAAAACTTGTCATGCTAGGCAGCGCATTACAGTGCTCTCACTATTCCCTTCCTTGCATCACAAGTTTCCAGACATAGTTGCAACGCATATGCTCGCGGAAACAACCAGATTAGGGGCGAACTACTACGCGCCGCCTTTATTTGTATCAAATGCAAAAATGTCTGGGTCTGGAAGATTGCGAGATCTGTCATGCTTGTCCGGCATGACCAAAAAGTTTGTGATGCGTGTCCAAGAAGAGACCCTTTTGCCTGTCATGCAAAAACGCAGTTTGTCATGCGAAACACGCAACACAAAGAAGCGCAGATATTTCTCATGCTGGGCTGTGCATTACAGAGCGTTCCCTATTCCCAGCGCAGCATTACAAGTTTCCAGACCCAGACATTTTTGCATTTGATAATTTGTCGACCCGAACAACTACATGTTTCACGTTTATCCCTTATGCAATACAAATTTCCCGCACATGTCTAAAATGCATGACAAATCTTTTCGGTAACTTGGAGTGCTGTCCAGCTTGTCATGCTAACTAAGGTTGAGGGCAAGCTTTGTGATGCAGAAACAGTAGTTGCAGTAGTTGTACGTGTACGGGAAATTTACTGTGGACACCCCTTCGCCCCGATCATGTCGGAAAGAAATTCCTGGCCGCTGAACCCGAGTAGGAATAGCAGCAAGGTGATGCAGTCGCTGATAAGCCCGGTGGAGCAGCCACATTCGCTCCAAGACGTGGTGATTTATTCTCTGCAAAAGTATCGTACTTGTAGTTGTATAAATGCATTACAAATTTTCTCAGCATGAGAACTGGATTTTGTCATGCTGTTTTACCTTAAGGACAAGATTTGTCATGCATAATTGCAATTAGTACAACTACGAGTGCGATACTTTTGCAATGCATATGATTCTAGGCGAACCCTACCGGTTGGTCTTACCGAACGACTACTTGTGGACGCGGAACTTCACGGTGCTCGGGACGTTGGTACAGAGATCGGCGTTATTACAGCCATATCAACGGCAAATGTGTCTGGGTCTGGAAGAAAGCAAGCTTGTCATGCTTGTCTCACATGACTCTTAAATCTGTAATGCATGAGCAGAAATGCATCCTCTTAGCTGTCATGCAAAAATGCAGTTTGTGTTTGACATGCGTGGCTGCGTAACACAGTGCGCCCACCATTCGCCAACTAGCATCACAGGTTTCCAGACCCACACATATTTTCAGTTCATAAGCCAGTCCACCTCCAGTTCAACAAGCAAACGGTTTTCCAGGTTATGGAATGCAAAAGCATCGTACTGTAGTATAAATTGCATTACAAATTAGACCAGCATTACAAATTTATTTTGTAATGCTGATCTACCTTGAGAAAGAGATTTGCAATGCATAAATGCGATTACTACGAGTACGACACTTTTGCAATGCATACAGGTGTTTTTCAAACTCAACCGGAAACAAACCGTGCCGAACGGGGGGTTAAGATTGGATTTCCCGGACGGGTTCTTGGTAATGGAGGTTTGCTACACTTTTGACATCCCGGAGATGTACTCCAGACATGTGTACCAACAAATGTATTCCACGGTGTTTGAGCCAACCTATTCCGTCGGGCAAATCCTTTCCTGTCGAGGGAGTTACAAAATTCCGCGGATGGATCAGAACCCAAAGGTGCCGCATTTCGACCGGGCGACGATATTATTAGGCGACCCCCTCTTAATCGGGTACACCTACGCGTTTGAGATCGTGATCACCCCGCCGACCTACGACTACTATCAAACGTACCTGAAGCCGACCATTGACGCGAGTTTGAGTAACCCGAACGGGAACAAATACGTCTTCTCTTTGTCGACGTTGAGCCCGGTGGGCGAGGCACTGGAGATGACTTATTCAACTTTGGCGTTCAACCCCATGGAGTATATCTACGAAACGCCGACGGAGCAAGACCCGTCAACCGGCACCCACGACAGTTTCCCGTTACACCAGTTTGAACTGATTCACCCGGATTACATCTTACACGACCCGAGACCCTACTCCTTGACGAAAACACCAACCCCCATCACGATCCACAACTTGGTTTTAGGTGGGTTGTCGGGGATTTTAAAAGTCACCGCGCCGATTGGGTACGTGTGGGACTGGGAGGCGGCGAAGTTGAACAGTTACTGGACACAGTGTAGGAATTGCAAAAGTAAATCGTACTAGTATGAATTGCATTACAAATTGGCTCAGCATTACAAAGAAAATTTGTATTGCGAATTTACCTTCGCAGCTAGATTTGTAATGCATAAATAAGTGCAATTCCAATTCGTACGAGTGCGATACTTTTGCAACAGGATACAGTGGGAACTGTCTTTAGAGCCGTATCTGAACAAACCGTACACGACGGAGATTGCGAAAAATTCCACGGAGTACTACAGTACAAACTTGACAGTGAATGTATGGCGTTCTCAAACGTTACATTCTCAGCTGTTACATGAATTTGCAATGCAAGACTAGCACAGGTGAGAGAGAGAGCCTTGCGCGTCTTGCATTACAGGTTTGGTGCGGATTACAGTGCTATTTAGCCCTCCTGGAATTTGTCATGCGAAGCAGCTCGATCGTCTGGCGGGTCATGGTGATTTTGCATGACAAATCGTGTAACAGTTGAGAATGTAACGTTTGAGAACCCCATAGAATGGGACTTTCGAAGACTGTCCGGTCCCGATAACCCCAACCGGCCAGTTCAACAAAAGAGACAGCAACGTGTTGCTTTTCAACGACCCGGGGTGTAAATGGGAAAACGGCAAGGTGTTCGCGTTCAGGACCTGGATCCAAGTACCGGACTACAACCCGGTGACTTCAACAACAAGATGGTACGTGGAAATCGTCAACGCGACGGAGCCGGGCTCATTAGCGAGTGCTAACGACGGGTCCATCGTCAGGCCGCATGACAACGTGCGGAGTTCCGATGTGTACGCGACAATGCTGGCAAAGGACGTGGCGGTGATCCGGAATTTCGCGGTCTCTATGGACAACGTGATGCCGTACGGGTTTGGAAATCTCACGTTTGAATTCGAGTTGACTCAATCACTACCGATCAACGGCACCATTGAAATATCACGAGAAAAAAGTGTTACAGTTACACATTTGTACGGAGTTTCTGCATCACAAACTTTCTCTGTGTGGCAGAGAAAACCTGTGATGCGAAGATCCTAAAGGAAAACAGGAAGGAAACAAGGCTCCCAAGCATTTCCGGCATGAGAAAGGTTGCGTGACAATGTGTAACAACTGTAGCGCTTTTTTCTTGCGATATGAAATCGACTCCCCCTACACTTTCAACTTCACGCAATTCTACCCGTTTGACGGGTACGACGAAAGATTGAATCCGAAGCTAGCGGAGGAGCCGATGTGCAAGGTTTTTAACATGTCGACGTTGAAAACGCCGGAGCAGATCGCGGCCGAGCAGGTTGTCTACGAAGATCCGGACGTGCAGGCGCTGTCTGATCTTTCCACGAACGGAACTCGGTATTTATCAAATGTAAAAATGTCTGGGTCTGGAAGAATGCAAGATTTGTGATGCAGGTTTTCCATTACCCATGAGGTCTGGAATGCGAGACCCAGCATGGCAGATTCTTTGAGGTCTCTATCATGCCTTTCCTGCATGAGAAACTCCCTCTCAACTTGGCCAAAAGCGGACAGCTTTTGGCACTCACGCAACACAGATTTTTGCATCATTTAGATTTAGCATGACAAGTTCTAATCTTCCAGACCCAGACATTTTTGCATTTGATAGTATTTACCGGAAAACAACCCCATGCCCATCGACATCGTCTGTCGGACGGTTTACTACTGGGAAATATCCTGTGCAAAAGTATCGTGCTCGTAGTAATTGCAGTCATGCATTGCAAACTTTTTGCTCAAGGTAAATCCGCATTACAAAGTTCATTTCTCATGCTGAGGGAATTCGTCATGCATTTATACGAGTGCGATGCTTTTGCACTGCATAGGAAACCCAGGTGGTGGATTTGGAAGCGAAGTTTCTGTTTTCCGGGGTGAACCGGGCGATTTTATCGTCTCCGAAAGTCGGCCGGTTTCTGAAAGGGAAATACAGGTTGGCTTTGGAAGTGAGAAACCCGGGGCCAGATCCGGTTTTGAATTCTGTGGACAACAACATGCCTTGCGGGTACAGGAATTGCTTCACGATCATCTCCATGTTCCGGAACATTCGGGTTTTGGAAGAGTCGAAAAGAATCTTTGAAGACGATCCAAGCAGCTTTCACTCGACCCCCTTTATGTGGCTGAAAATCGCGGAGCCGTACCCGTTGGAGATCCCTGGATCCGCGGATATTCCCTGGATCAACTACGGGGATAACGTGTTTCTCGCCAGTTATCTACAGAACCCGGCCAATCCCAACGCTTTAACCGGTTTCGACCCCTACAAAGCGTATCTCACCGGGACGAGCCGGTGGCTTTCCTTGTCCGACCGAATTGTGGAGTACCAGTACGAGAAATTTGCGTCCGTTCGGATGCCGGAGATCCGCTACGCGATGAAGTCTTTTCAAATCGTGGAAACGACCGATTTCGATGAAATCCGCGCGACGGGCAGGTGTGACCGGCCGGGGTGTAAAAACTCTATTATTCTCGTCTTCCACCTAGCCGGTTGGGCGACGCCCGGGTTGATCTACAACTGGGAACTCATCTACCAAGCGAACGAAACCACCGGCGGGGCGGTGATCACCGACGAAGACATTCGGGATATCACCCTCTGCCCGAACTGCACCTACCCGGGCACTGTGATCGTCGATACGAAGCCGGACGACCAACCACCCAGGTTCCCCGGCGGGGTGATGCGGGTCATCGCCCCACGCGGGTTTGAGTTCACGCTGGATTGTGTAACCCATACGAATTACACGTACGATTTATTCCCCGGGCTGGGGGATGACTACTGGAAGCACCACGCGATGTTGAAAGACGCGGAGGAGTGGCCGGTATCAAAGTGAAAAAGTCCCCACCCCATAATATTAAAAATATTCAAAAGACAATTTGTGTTGCTGGATTTGTGTACACAAGTAAGCTTTGCATTGCTGTAAGAGCTTGCCGGCATATTCTAAGACCATTTGGGTACGCATCCGGCTAGCAGCTGAGCATGAGACACAAGTCTGGCATAGGGGAAAACGCATGACAGACTCGCTGTAAAATGGGCCACATGGGTGCCATTTGCCTTGTACGCAAGACAGAGTTGATTTGTGGTCACAAATCAGCATCACAAGTTTTCTTTTCGATATGGGGAGGGGGGATTTTTCCTTACGATAGCCGGTTGGGCACGACTACAAGTGTTTTGGGGAAGACAACATTCTGTACCTATGGAATGCAAAAGCATCGTACTCGTAGTAATTGCAATCTTGCATTACAAATCTTTTTCTCGAGGCATATCCGCATTACAAATTTCGTTTCTCATGCTGAGAAAATTTGTAATGCATTTATACGATGAGTGCGATACTTTTGCCATGCATAGTATCTAGACACGGACAACGCGACCTTCGCGCCCGCGCAGAAGTACGTATCAAATGCAAAAATGTCTGGGTCTGGATGAGTGCATGTTTGTCATGCTTGTCTGGCATGACTCTCAAAATCTGTCATGCGCGTTACCCAAGAGCGCCATTTTTCTGTCAGGCAGAAGCGCGGTTTGTCGTGCAGAATAGGCAACGCCTAGAATCTCAGAAACTTGTCATGCTGAGCCAGCACTTGTGGCCTCCTCACGATACGCAACCCAGCATCACAAGTTTCAGACCCAGACACTTTTGCATTTGATAGTACGCACTGCGGATCGACATCGAGAAAAACCCGCCCGGGATATTGACCAAGTCCGCGAACATGTGGGGGCTGAGGTTTATGCAGCAGTCCGCCGGGGCGCAGGGGTTCGAGGCGTGGAGCTGGCGGAAATTGGAAGTCACCCCCATTTCGACCACAATCGGCGGGCCGGACGCAACCCCAGTCGCGATCACTTTCTCTCCCTGGACGGCTTTGCGGGGGAAAGCGACGTTTCCGCAGATTGTTAGAACCGTGTCGAATTACGAAAAATCAAATCACACGCATGATCATTTGAACGACACCTACCATGAGCACGAAGTGCTAGTCTCCCAGACGACAACGGTGACAACGGAGCCCTACTACGGCCGAGTCAGGATTTTTGCCCCCCAAGGGTTTTTCTTCGAGATCATTGATTACACAACCTACGCCTGCCGGTTTGAGATCATCCGAACCGACGACTGTTTGACCTGTGGGGTCCCGTTTATCACAGATTCGACGCACAACACGGGCGAGGTGAAGCAAAACGCGACGATCTGTCAGGTGGGGATATGCAATGCAAAAGTATCGTACTAGTATGAACCAGCCATGCTCCGGCTGCCGCCGGAGCGCAAGGCTGTTGGGCCGGGGCAAGACAGTTTGCCGATCGGACCACAACGCCACGGGCCTGCGCACAACGAAACATACTGGAGTCCTGCACAACGAAACATACTGGAGCGTGCGCCGCGCCAACCCGCAGGACCACTTGCGCGCTTCCCGCGCCTGTGGGCGCTCTGCGCGGGGAGCAGCTGAAAAGAACACCGGGGGCGAACAGAAGCCGCCCGGCGCGAGAGGGTGGCGCGGGAGGGTGGCGCGAGAGGGTAGCGCGAGAGGGTTGCGCGAGAGGGTGGCGCGAGAGGGTGCGCGAGAGGGTGGCGCGAGAGGGTGGCGCGAGAGGGTGCGCGAGAGGGTGGCGCGGAAAGGCGCCGAGCAAAACAAGTCCGCGAATGGCCTGCAATTCCAAATATGGGGAGTGCCATGCGGATTCGCGCCCGCTTGGGTGTGCTTTTACCCTCTCGCAGCCCTCCCGCAGACCCTCTTTTTGGCCTCTTTTGGGGGTCCCCGCTAATAATCCGGCTATACTCGCGGGTAGAGGTCGACAGAGGTGGCCGAGAGGTGGCCAAGAGGGTCCGCGAGAGGTCGCCCCTTATTCGCGCCACCTCTCTCCACCTCTGTCGACCTCTCGCGCCCCCTCTTTTTGACCTCTCTGCACCCTCTCAGGCACTTAGGCGGCGCTTTAGGGTGAGCGCTTCGGCGGGCCATACTCGCGCACCCTCTCGCCGACCCTCTCGAATGGGGTCCCGCGCCACCTCTCAACCTCTGTCGACCTCTTTTTTACCTCTTTTGACCTCTTTTTGACCTCTCGGCCACCTCTTGTTTACCCTCTGTCTACCTCTTTTTTCGCATGAATATAATATATAGTAATTGCATGACAAATCTTTCCTAGAAGAAGAAAAATGAAATTTGTCATGCAGATTCAGCTAAGGAAGCAGATCTGTAATGCTAGACTCGCATTTATACGAGTGCGATACTTTTGCAGAGCATAGGGGAACCCGAAATACAACGAGGCGGTCATCACTTTCACCGGTTTGGACGGGTTTAAGGGGAAAGCAATGTACCACTACAGTATCACGTTGTTCATCTTCAACCCGCGGATCTTGACTCTGAAACCCGTTCCGTGGAGATTCGTCACGGATGTCATGGACGTCCCCTTACGGGCGAAATTCGGCTACGACCACTGGATACGAAATGCAAAAGTGTCTGGGTCGTCTGGAAGAGTGTGAACTTGTCATGCAGGTTTTCCATGACCCGCGAGGTCTGGAATGCGGGACCTAGCATGACAGACATTCTGTGAGATCCCTATCATGCCTACCCTGCATGACGAGAAACTCCCTCCCAACTTGGTCGAAAGTGGACAGCTTTATTTGGCACTCGTGCAACACAGACTTTTGCATGGTTCGGATTTAGCATGACAAGTTGCAATCTTCCAGACATCCAGGGATATTTGCAATCCATACTGGATGGAATTTGACGAAACCTTTTTCGGCGGCTACAACATCCAACTCCCCGCGCCTCTGTTTCAGGTCCAAGTCCCGGCGGACAAACGGGGTGCGATTTTGCAAACTTCCGATCAGCTGATCCGGTTCCGGTTTACAGACCCTGTGAAGTTAAACGACCGGATTATCATCCAGGCACCGGCGGACTACTATTTCGAGGACATGAGCCTACCAGTCCGGGGGAAGTGCTTAGGATTCCGCTACGACCCGGCAGTCATGAAGTTCAACGACACGGTATCCTGAGCAAAAACGTCCCCACCCCATAGTCAAGTTGGCAAATCTGCAACACAAATCTCCAAGTTTTGGCTGTCGAGCATGACAAGTTTGGGCTCTTAGTGTAATACTTAAAAAAATCCTGTGTGTTAGCTAGTGCAACAGCATGACAAATTGACTTCCTTATCCTCATTCCAGCATGACAAGCTCCGCGATAGCATTAGAAAACGGCTGTCATGGGGCTGCGCATCAGAGACATTCTAGGCTTGCGTATTTGCATGACAACTAAGGGGTGGGGATGCTTTTGTTCAGGATACACGGCGAACACGACTGCGCCGGAGGACGAGCCGGAAAATCTTGCGTTAGTATCCAAGAAAAAAACTGTGTAAGTGTAACTTTGTGTTGCAGAAAATGCAAAACTGTTACACTTGTCATGCTGGACATGCATCAGAGGCAATTTTCGTGCGCGTTTTCACGTACTAGGTACGCATGAGAGGTTTTCTGTGTCATGCAGAGCAAACTTGTGATGCTATTCCTCCAAGAAACTTACACTTACACAGTTTTTTTCCTGGATAGTTAGACCCGGATAGGAACTGCAAAAGTATCGTACTAGTAGTAATTGCATTACAGATTACTTCAGCATTACAAATGCAATTTGTCATGCTGTTTTGCCTTGGGATGGAGATTTGTAATGCACGACTGCAATTTATTTTACTACGAGTGCGGTACTTTTGCAGTGGATACCGGACATCCGACTGCAGTACGAGGGGATAGGATTCAGGATGAAATTGACGAAAAACGACAGCTGTGTCACCGTGGACAGCAACAACTTTCTGCGTATCACCGACGCTTCGAAAGTGACGCAAGTGATGCTGTGGAACCCGATGCCACTATGCATTGCAAATATGTCTGGGTCGGGAAGAGTCGGGGCTTGTCATGCACATTTTGCATGACCCGTGAGGTCTGTGATGCTGTTGATAGCATCAATGATTTTTTGAGAGCTTCTTGATGCTAATCACGCATGAGAAATTATGCCCTCTCCGCGTGCCAAGAACTGGACTGCTCCTCTTGCTGCTTATACAACACAGATATTTTTAGAATCCGCAGACAGCATTACAAGTTCCACTCTTCCAGACCCAGACATATTTGCAGTTGGTAGCCACCCGGGTTGTACCATTTCGACGAATTGAGAGACCCGTTGATGGAAAGGCCGATCGCGACTTTGCAAGATGATGCAAGAGCCGCAGTATTTGACAAGAAGCAGGGCGAGTCCAATGCCGAATACCTAGTCAGATCGCAGTCGTTCCGGATTTCTCCGCATTTGCAGAATCTGTACGGGAAAAGGTACGCGGATTTTTTGCAAGTGCAGGAGATCAACATGACGGCGAATTGGACGAAGAAGACGAGGTACCCGTTGATCCAAATGTACTCCCAGTGGACAAATTTGACAAGATACGAGTGTCCATATCGCAAGAAAAAACTGTTTCACTGTGAACTTGTGATGCATAGAATGGAACACAGAACTATTTGTCTTGCTACACCTTGAAGGCATTGGATTTTTAAGCGTGTTTTCCTTTCAAAAGCGCGCATGGCAAATTTTCTGTGTCATGTGTAGCAAACTTGTGATGCGGATCTTGCAAAACCATCACAGTGAAACAGTTTTTTCGTGGGACAGTCCAGTTGAGGATATCAACAACCGAGTCTATTACGACGAGTACGGGAATTTGATTCCAACGACCACGACCACCGTTCCACCGCAGGCAATCACCGGCTCTGCGGTGGTCGGGATCGATTTGGATCAGGACCCGTCCGCAATCTACAACGATCCAACATTATCCTACAGCCGGGATTTCGAGTACACGGACTTATTAGCGCAGAAAATGCCGGAAACGATTGATTTCGAGGGGTTCAAATACGGGAACGTGCACAGACGGCCGATCATTTCTGATGTTTTCGGGCTGGACAAGTTCAACTTATTCCACCAGCCGAACCAGATTTATTCCGAGGTGGACAAAGATGTGAGATTCTGCATGCTGTTGAAAATGCCAATTGCGTACGAGGACACGCCGACGGTAAATGCAATGGTGGACTACGGGCGGAATCTGATGCGGGAAATTATGCACTACCGGGAAAAGATCTACACGAGAAGGTATCTCGGGACAACGTTAGAGAACTTCATCGTGAAGGACCAGAATCTGAATTTGAACCAGACGCAATATCCCGCTCACTGCAGAGCTTTGGTAGAGGAGGCGAAAGAGAAGGAATACCAGGTATCGCAAGAAAAAAGTGTTAGAGTTACACATTGTATGGCAGGCCAAGCAAGACAGGCCAGCTCTGTCATGCCGGATACGCATAGAAGCCTCGTTTCATAAGTGTTTTCCCGTAGGATTTATGCATTTACAAGTTTTCTCTCTCCTACACGAAAAATTTGTGTTGCTGAATTCACTACAAGTGTGTACCTGTAACGGTTTTTTCGTGGGATACCAGGCTTTGCTCGATTACTGGATGAACGATGTGAACACGACGACTACGACAAGTACAACTGTCAACATCACCGCGATGGTCATCGCTGGCCAACTCGACGCCAGCGCTTTAACCTCCACCACGACCATATGGATGTGTCAGAGTTGAAATCGACAAAGTTGAAATAATTTGTCATGCATAAAATGGATGCCAGTTGGAAGCCAGTTTCCAAGTGGCGCATGACAAATTTCGGCGGTCCCTAAATCCAGGCTGTCATGCTGTTTAGGCAAAGACGAGTGATTTTCTCATGCTACCTTAGCAGCTCGAGCTGTAACCCCAAACAGGCTTACAATCGGCCCCACTTGCCTGCTCTGCAACACACGTGCCTCGGGTCATGCATTTTATGCATTACAGATTATTTCAACTTTGACGATTTCAAACCTGACACATCCATAGACCACCACCACGACCACGGTGTATGGGGATATGCAACACAAATTTTCCGATGCCGTACACGACGTGCAAAATGCATCACAGCTTTGATTGTAGTTCGCCTTCGCCAACCTGAAGCATGAAATTTGTCGTGCTGGTTAGGGTTGGGGAAGACAACTTGTCATGCAGAAAGACCAGCATTGGCACGCGCACGTGTACGGCTACGGAAGTTTGCATATGGATAGGTGATGAGTGCGGTCTTTCCAAATGGCACGAAATGCCGGACGTTGGGCGAGAGCTCGCTTTGTTGAACCAAATTGACACGAGCGGGAAGGGGCAGCATGGACCGGAGATTTTGGAGTTGTTGGAGAAACAGAGGTTGATGCTGAAGTTAGGACAGTACGTCGAGCCGGTGACCACTACGCAACCACCACAACAATCCTCGTCTTCGGATACCACTACCACGACCCCAGAACCACCGGGCTTAATCACAGACGATAAGCACGAATTGCAAATTATCATTCTCCACCCGTATTGCTCGGATGTCCACGTCACAAACCGATCGATGCTGTCGTGCAACACCAGGTTTGAAGCGAACCCGCGATTCACTTTCGAGAACCAGACGACAGAATACACGGATAGTGAGCAATTATTTCCAATCTACAAAGCGGACGAGTACGAAGATTGGCAAAGAGTATCAACTGCAAACATGTCTGGGTCTGGAAACTTGTGATCCTGGCTGCACAATCTTGAGGACGTCCCAATTGGTGGCCACGCATGACAAGTTTTTGAGCTGCTAGGTGTTGCCAATTCTGCATAAGTATGACAAAGTGCGTGTGCGTTTCCGCATGAGAGAAAACTGGAATGCTTGGCTAACGCCCATGACAGACTTGAGAGTCATGCCGGGCGAGCATGACAAGCTCTGCATTGTTCCCGACCCAGACATAAATATTTGCAATGCATAAAGGGGTTATTACGGCGATTCCGTTTGCTCCAACATGATTCTAAACTCAGAAGGGCAGGGCGCAGCAACCGGATCGCCCTTCGGGAATGGCACCTACGATTTCTATGAGACAGGGGAGAATTTGGATTTCGGCGGAAACGAGACGGTTTTGTGGGACCAGGTGTATGGGTCCAATCCTTTTTACTTGTATCGGCCGCCGGACCCGATAGTCGGTGGGGATGGAGCTTCTGATAACGGGATGAGTGGTCTGTTAACAGATGGAAATTCCACCAACGACAGCAACGGAACTGACGATTTGACGACAAATCCGCCCATCATCGACCCTCTCTCCCTAATAGTCTACCCACCGGACGATCCAGAAACCTTTTATAACATAGAAAACCGACCCACCTGGTGGAAACAAGCAAAAGGAGCGCCAGATTACCTCTTCTTCCGGGCGAGGTTCGTGTTTTTAACCAACGTTTCCATGTCGGAATCAGAAGCGACTGCGCAGCGGTTGAAACAGTTCGTGATAAGGCAGGACCCGGTATGTTTCAACAACCAATTGAGGTGGGAACGGATCGCGGAACTCCACCCGCGGGTGGATTTGGACATCGGTTATTTAGGCGAGCTGGGCGTTTTCGTCCGATATCGGAACGCCGCGAGGAGGCCTTATGGGTTTGAGAATTATTGGTTCGCGACGCACTTCAAGGGAACGGAGGACAGATTCGGGAATTTCGCATTCACGAAACAAATATCCTGTGCAAAAGTATCGTACAACTCGTAGTAATTGCAATCATGCATTACAAATCTTTTCCTTAAGGCAAATCCCCATTACAAATTTAATTTCTCATGCTGAGGAAATTTGTAATGCATTTAAGTATACGACTACGATGCTTTTGCAGTTCATAACGAAGCGAAAAAGCCGTCGCGAGCTGGGACATTGAAACGCAGATGTTCGTATCCTATGTAAAAACGTCCTCACCTCGTAGTCAAGATGGGAAATCTGCTACATAAATCACCAAGCTTTGGCTGTTGCGCATGACAAATTTGGGCCCGTAGTGTAGTCAGTCGTGTTTAGCTAGTGCAGCAGCGTCACAGATCCTGTTCATCATGCTGATTTGAGCATCACAGATCTAAATAAACATCACTACTAGAAGAAGCTTCTCATGGGTCTCCGCATGAGAAACATTTTAAGCATGCAGATTTGCATATACAACCGTGGGGTGGGGACATTTTTACACAGGATAGCTCGCGGTCAGGATTGATTTCATCGCGGGGACCATTGCGAACGCGACGATGCTGGTGCAGTTCACGCTGCAGGGCGAGTGCGATTCGATCAGCATCAAAGCGGTAGAGCCAGACGGGTTCCGATTCGACAAGGCGACGGTCGAGTCGCTGGGGACGCCGATAGACCCCGAGGAGTATTTATCAACTGCAAAAATGTCTGGTCTGGAAGGATGCGAACTTGTGATGCATGTTGCGGATCATACAGAAATCTGTGTTGCGTGACTTGCAAAAGGTCCCCACTTCTGGCCATGCTGGTGAGAGGCCATTTCTCATGCAGTATAGGCATCACCAAGGGGCTGCAGAACCTGTGATGCTAGGCCCTGCATTCCAGACTCGGCGGAAATTGGAAAAACTGCATGACAAATTTCGGAATCTACTTCCAGACCCAGACATACTAGCCAGGGGGAAGGAATCTCTATCCCGAAGCGAAATCGAGAGCACTGGGAGGGGGGAAGCAGAACTAGAAGGAAAGGACGGGGGGGAAGGGTACGGGTGTGTCAGCTAGTCAGTTTCAGGTAGCCACTGGGGTCCTGGTTGTTTCGATGAGATTCGAGACGCGGCCGCTCTGCTCTTGGCCAAATTATATATTTGCGGAGCTCTTGCGGATAATTCTGGCTATGGAGCGGCATTTAACTTGGCAAGTCGCTGGCTGCCGATCTTATTTTTCC
>CAJINV010000006.1:1067515-1115826 GCA_905178155.1 Amoebophrya sp. A120
GGGAAACCGGGAAACCGGGAAACCGGGAAACCGGGAAACCGGGAAACCGGGAAACCCTGGAGTGGTTTCGGGTAAGGGTATCGCTGGAGTGGTTTCGGGTAAGGGTACGCGGGGAGTGATAAAGTGCTTCACGATTTCAGTACTTTCGGGCAATTTCTACCTTTCCCGGGTCTATATATATTTGCATTTGATAGTATTTGAAGAGGCGGATGGACGTCGACAGTCCAGACGAGGGCGGAATCGAGGACTGCGTTGAGGAGGGTTCGTCGCAGGATGTGAAGAGTGGGGCTGCAGCAGCTGCATCGACCCCGGGGCAGCCATCGTCGCAAGCAGATATTCTGGACACCACCGTAACATCTTCAACCCCGGCCGACTTTGACATCGGCGCCGTGCAGCTGGACCCGCTGGTGTGGAAGCAGGATTTGGCCCAGCAGAGGGGGATGTGGACGGGAGGTGATGGGGTTTTTCACAAAGTGGAAAATCAAAAGACCAGCGGAGGAACAACAGGAACATCAGGTACTAGCGCGAACAAAATGATGAACAACGCGAAGTGCAGGAAAAATAGATCTGTTCGTAGAGGTCTTCTCGCGCCGTCTGATGATCAAGAAGAAGAAGACTATTTCCTCCTGTCCGAGCAAAACCGCAAGCTCTACACGTCCTTCGGCGAAAACAGCAGAGAGGCGACAGAGCAGGAAGTTTCCAGCCAAACCCAAAGTTTCCGGCGGGCGCTGGAGAGTGTTGACGGGGACAACTCATTTCGGGAAGCCGAGGCGTTGTCGGCTCTCGGGTTTTACCAGGATGCGGTGAAGGGAACGGATATTTTTACTGTTGATGGCTCATCAACAGCAGAGCAGCCTAGTTACGATCCGTCCCCCCGCCGAGGCAGATTTCTCCGGCCTGTGCAGCAGCCTGGAGACGATTCTCTTCGGGTTGGTTATCAACTGTAAAAATGTCTGGGTCTGGAAGATTGCCGGCTTTGTCATGCACATTTTGCATGACTCCTCAAGTCTGTGATGCATGCCCTAGCATCACGGATTTTTAGAGGGCTTCCTGATGCCTATTCCGCATGGCAAATGCTCTTTCCGTACTGCAAAATTTGGACTCTCTTGGCTGCTCATGCAATACAGATTTTTTTAGAATCCAAAATCAGCAGGATAAGTTGGATTCTTCCAGACCCAGACATTTTTACAGTTGATATTGGTGCCGCAGCTGCAACCGGCATAGAAACCTCCGTAGAGGGCAAAGCGAAGTCGGCTCTGCGCAGGTTAGGCGAGGACGAACACGGGCGAGTAACCGATTGGCGGTTCGTTTCCTTAGCAGAAACCTTCCGAGATTTCGAGTTCGTTTCCGCGGCGGAGACTGATATTGACAGTGAAAGAACTGAAAACAACAGTAAGGAGAAGCAAGATCATGGGTCGAAGAACGAAAAGAAATCGAAATCCACTTCATCCCAGGACCTAGTAGAAGAAGGTGACTTGTTATTGTCCCCCCAGAGCAGACGCACCCTGCAGACCGTCCGTCCCCCGAACCCCTTCTGCGACGGCCCACCGCCCGCTGGCGACTGCACAATACCTCTAACCGACGAAGATAAGTGCACGTTTTATAACAATCTTTTCCAGTCCACCGTCGCGGTTTCCACCGACACCACCTTCGACCCAAATTTCCAATCCAGAGGATTTACCCAGGTCGACACAAGTGTCGAGTTCGGGTTTAAGAATGAGTTGAAGCTCAAGATGAACGCGCCGAAGGGAAAGTTGATCAAACTGATAATATATCAACTGCAAATGTCTGGGTCTGGAAGAAGGTTTCCAGACTTGTCATGCAGGTTTTCCATGACCTTGACCCATGAGGTCTGGTATGTAGGACATAGCATGACAGATTCTGTGATAGTTCTATGATGCCTATTCTGCATGAGAAACTGCATCTCGATTAGCAGAATTCCTGGAAGAAGTGTTTGACGAAGAAGGGAGAACAAATAGAGAAAGACTGCAAAAAGCGGAGGCTAAGCTGCGCACGAGAATACAAGGCTATACAAGGGAGGGGACATAGACGCAAGCTTTCGGGACTACGACCACCGGACGGAGGTAGACGAAATATACCAAAAGGAGGCCGGCCCACCAGTGACGGGATACAGGAGAGGAGAAAAAGTCACAACAGGGCAAGGGAAAGAGAAGAAGGGCGAAAAAACAAGAAAGACGGAATTTCGGCACTACATGGGAAAGCTTCCGCACGACAACAAGAGAAAATGGGCCCTAGCGGTTCAATATGTGGACGACGGGACTACTGTCCTGAAGTTTTTTGTAGAAGATATAGAAGTGGTAGCGGCAGCTTTGAGAGCAGCAAGCTGGGCGCGCCAAAAAATCTATGAAACAGAAGGACAATTTTTGGCGCCCATGAAGTGCGAACTTGCCACGTCGCTGAAAGAGGCAGGCTTTCCAGCCTTTTGGAATTATGTTCGAAGAGAAGGACTTCCTAAAGATCTTAGGAATAAGGATAGTGCCAACGAACAAGGAGGGACAGCGCAAGGCTCTCAGGGGCCAAGTTCAGCAGAGCATAGGAATAGGGCAGCACCTGGCGTGCCAGGTCATGTCAAGACGGAAAAAACTAGAGGGGGCGGAGCTGGTGTGGATAGTCCAGGCGTTCTCTGTATCGTCGATGATATATTTTCTACCGGTGACGCAGCTCTATTTCGACATGCAAGACTGGGCGACGATGCTAGGGGAAATATCGCTAACAACAGCAGAGACGATAGGGATGACAGAGGAAACGGCTGAAGAACTGATGAGAAAGACGAACACAAATGCAGAAACCTTCTACCGTGTGGCTTTCGGGGCGAAGATGCTAGGAATTACAGACCCATTCACGCTGGGGCTGAAAACACTAAGAGCAACAGCCCAAGCAAACGACTTGACAGACCCGGGGAGTTTCATCCAAATGGCAACAATGCCGCTCAAAATAGTAGGTGAATCGAAAGCAGGAATAGCAAGAGCCGTGGAAAGAAAGATCATGAAGAGAAAAGAAGCTGGCATAGCATTACTGCAGGCACTCAGAGACGGAGCATCGGTAAGGTTGTCTGCGGGGAGCGATCTGCGGGGGGTGGGAATAGTAAGAAAAACTAACAAAGTAAAGCCGCAGATGGTACAAAGTCAGCACGTGCGCAGATGCGACAGGAGTCTGCTTGCGGACAAAATAAAACAAGGGGGGAAAGGCAAGAAAGGGCAAAGTGACTACATGGCGAAGATATGGGTAAAACACACGGAAAAGGAAGAGGCCACGACGGTAACAATAGAGGAATGGAAAGGGAAAGAAGAGCACATGGCAACAATTGAAACGAGGCAGGATCACCTAAAGACAGAAGTTAGGACAGAAGAACGAAAATTCGTAGCGTATTGCAATAACGCCATAAGAGCGATAGAGATGGTGAAGAAGCAGCAACGCGAAGGGAGTGGAGGGGTGTGCGTGTGCTTGCTGGATTGCGACGAGATGAAAGAGAAAACGCGGGGGCTCCTGCGGAAAGAACAAGGGAGAGCGCTAGAGCTGCAGGAGGAAATAGAAAAAGCAGAGGAACAGATCCCGGGATTAGCAGCAGCCAGGCGCTGGGGGAAGCAGAACGCGCCCAAAACCCTCGCAAAGAGAGAAGCACAAGGGGGCTATACAGAAGTGATACCCTTGAAGGTGGCAAACGTATCGAAGCACGACGACGAATATGCCGAATGGGTTCAGTACGATTTCGGGGCTAAAAATGTACCGACAAAACCGGTCTGGGAATGGCCGGAAATCAATGCCAAAAATAGAAAGACAAGTGTGCATCTACCGGAAGACTATAGGAGATGAAAAGAAAGAAGGGCAGAAAACGGAGAAGGGAAGCGGTGACGGCGGGGACGACAGAAAGAAAGGCAGCGCAGGAGAGAGGAAGGGGAAGGGGGCAGGCAGCAGTGCGAAGGGAAACGCTCGCTGCGGAAAAGGCCCCAAGGGGAACACTGCGCCGACAGACACGAGCAGGGAGATAGGCAGCGGGTCATTAGCAGAAACAATCAGAAAAATGGTAGAAGGGGAAAAGATAAGAGCACAAAAAGAAGGAAGCGAAATGCTGCAGAGGGCGCTGGACATAATAGGAAGAGCCACAGACCTACTAGAAACAGCCGAAGACGTTCCACTAGAATCCCGCGCGACGTCGAGCAGCAGCACCAGGAGAGACGTGCCGGAAATAACAGAAGAGCGAAATGAATCAAAAAAAGAAGAAAAGGACGAAACAGAGGAAGATGCGTATTTCTACCCGGCGCAGGAGTATCAGGGAAGCCGCCCAGGATATGTGTACAAACTTGGGCATTTTGGCATGGGGTATTATAAGGATCAAGGACCGGAGGAGGCAACGCGGGAGATGTTTCAAAAAATTACGATAGGGGGGCCAGGAGGCAAACTGCCCAAGAGGGAAGTCTCGAAAGAACAGAAAACAGCGAGCAAAGAAGTCGCAGGAGATGCGACGCGACATGAGAAGAACACGCAGCAAGTGCGCCAAGTGCCGGAAAAGGAGGAGGAAACAGAAGCGACAGCACGAGAAGCAGCAGAACCAGCTGGAGAAGGGGGACTTGGAGGACTGAGGAAGAAAATCGCTAAAGATATAAGCGAAACAGAGATGGCAAAAGAAGATAAAAAGGAAGAAAAAAGATTCCCAACGCTGGAGGAGCTGAACGAGAGGGACCGGAAGCGGGACCGCGAAGAGGCAGCGGAGCGGGAAGACGAGCGCAAGCGGCAGGAAGAAAGGAGATCCATGAAAAGACTGAAGTATGAAAACCCATTACAAGATGAGTTAGCCCAGATGTATAGGAACACGCGCTGAGAAATAATGATGAAGGAAATGTTCAAAAATGATGAAAAGAAAGGGAACAGAGAACGAAACAGAAGGGCGCATAATGGGGGCGCAGTGTTCTGGGTGTCGGCGGAGGGGAGAGGAAGCAGAGGAAAGAAAAGGAAGAGAAGAAAGAAAGTGGCTCCCTTGGTCGTCACAGCTAGCCTGCAAGGGCTCCGTTTCCGCCAGCTGAAAGGCACGGCGGTGCTAATCGTCTCGTCCTCGCCAGCCGATAGGCACGGCGCTGCTATCCCGTCGTCGTCATTGCGTCCCTTTTACTAGTAGGTGGAAACAGGGTTGCTAAGTTAAAGACTGCGCTAAGGCAGCGCCCCCCTTCCCCAAGGGGCCCCCCGGGGCGGGCGCGGTGGCGGCTCTGCTAACGCGGAGCTTCAAAGTCCGACTCTACCTATGCGCATAAAAAGTAAGGGCGCGCGGAAGCAGGTCGGTAAAGTGCTTGAAAGGGGCATGCTTTGGGGTTGCCCGTCATCGTGATAGGGTCAACGTGTGTGACCAATAGACCCCCTGTATATCATAGCGCGCAACCGACCACAAAAGCAGTAGCGTTTGACGTTTGTAAGAATAACCCCGCAAGGCAACACTGGAGCTCCACCTTGCTCGCGGGCTTGGATGGTAAATCAGGTCAGCCACATCTAACGCCCACTGGCCGTATACACGCGTAAGAAATCGGAAACGGTTCAGCGGATGCGGTCGGGTGGTACCTGTAGGACGTGGAACGGGTGTCCACCTAGGGGTATTGGCAGAGGCTAAATCTGTTCTAGCGCCACGGTATTGGCAGAGGCTAAATCTGTTCTAACGCCACCCTGACAGGAGTCAAATGCCAAAGCGATACGATGCGACTAGGTCGCACGTGGACAGCTTTTGGTAATCATGCAACACAGATTTCTACGTGATTCAGATTTAGCATTACAAGTTCCAACCTTCGAGACCCAAACATATTTGCAATGCATATGATACGGAACGTGGAGTTACCGGTAACTGGCGGCGAAACGCTGTTCGACTTGACCACCTTCTTCCGCGGGCAGATCCAGGACCAGAGTCTCTCCTGTTGCCGGCCCGGGGGGACGGTTAATCCTTCTACGCCGTTGATTTCCTTCAGGATAGCAAGAGCTCTACCGATCTTCATGGCGGCGAACAAAAACGAATTTAGGAATGACCCAGACAGGTACCCTGTGGAAGCGGATTTACCAATCAGATTTGGTGACAATAGTTTCATCGAGTTCAAGTTCATCGCGTCCGGGCCGGTGGCGCCGGGGAATGTTTTGGAGATCCAGGGGCCCGCCGGATACCGGTTTGTCCCGGATTTTTTCCAGCTGCGGGATATGGGCCCGGAGGGGTTCTGTCCCCCCCCGAAGCCGGGGGACGAGGGGTGTGCCTACCCCTATTTGTCGTTGACGGTGAATAGGATTTTGGACAACGGGATGGACCAGCCGAGGTTGATTCTCACCATGGACACGAAGGACGAAATTTGGTTGAAAATGTACAGGACGATCAACATGGTCACCGTCGAGAAGAAGGAGTACGACGCAACGGATCCGGCGAATGTGTATTTGTTAGAAAGAGGGTTGATCGGGGACGATTTGGTGGTGGATGTGAACGCCACGGAAGTTACAAACGTTCTCCCCCCGCCAAGCTCCATGCCCGATAACCAGATCTACTTTGGCAGGAGGTACGCATTTATGCATTGCAAAAGCATCGTACTAGTATAAACCGCAATACAAATTTCCTTAGCATTAGAAATGGAATTTGTAATGCGGATTTGCCTTTCCAAGACCCTCCGGTTTGTTTGAGAAACATAGACCCTCCGGTTTGTTTGAGAACGGATACTATCCCTTTCCAAATCAAAACACATTAGGACCCGGGGGGACAGGAAGAGCCCCCCGGTAGCGCTAGTCTCACATGGGTGCACACATAAGGACGTTGACGGAGAAACACACACACACACGCAAAAACACGTCGGCCAAAAACAAAAATAAAATGCGTCCTGCACAAACTGCCCTCACTCACTCACCGGGTGGATGCGCCGCCGAGGTCCGCAGATAGCTTATTGAGAAAAAGAATAAGACTAGTAATAGCTTAGTAAGAAAGAAAAAGATAGAAGTCGCAAAAACTACTACTAATGTTTTTGTGCTAGAATAGCCGCGCCGCTGAACAACGGGAGACGGCCTGTCCGGTGAGTGAGTACGCCGTCAACTGCTCGCCGGGGCGCTGCGTGGAAGGGCAGCGTCGCCGCAAGTCGAGCCGGGGAACTAGTTTCTTTGCTTTCGACTGCCTTTTATTTTTTATGTTCCCCGTCATCTCAATTCCCCCTTAACTTGCCGCCTTACTCTTCACGGACATCTCGTGGATGACATCAGCGCGTAGAACGGTTCGAACCAGCCTCGGGCTACAAGGCGACAGGTAAACCATCCCTACGCCCTCCGCTTTGACCTTGACGAAACTGACTACCAAACACTCTGGGGATTTCTATCAGCAACAGCATTGCCGACACCTAGGGCCACGCCACCGCGCCTTCCGAGGGTAGATCAGACGGACCACAGAAGGGCGCTGCGAGGTGGCAACGACATCACTGAAGCGGGAGAGCGGATACAAGGCCTTCGCTCAACTGTGTGGTGTGCGTTGTTTACTAGTCCTAGTTTCATCGTCCGCGTGTTACTAGCGTCCTGACCCTTCAGGTCGTCCCTGCCGCCGGTGGTCACGTCCGCGTGGCGCTATCAGCGAATCAGCGAAAATAGGTTATCTCTCTCTCTCTCTCTAATGCGGATTTGCCTTCAGAAAATGCATGACTGCGATTACTACGAGTGCGATACTTTTGCACAGGATAGCATTGCAGGCGAGGGTACAGGGACCGCAACAGGCGGCGGTATTATAAAGTTTTTTTGTTGTTGCTTGTTCTTTCCAGCATGACAAAATGAGTCTTGTCTTCGAAAATAAAGTCTTGCATCACAGACTACACGACATGCGATCCGTTCCAAACCATACCAAAACAGCCCCCGCCCAACCACCAGTTCCAGATCAAATTCACAACCTTAGTCGCGGTCAACAACGGGGAATATCCAAATGACCTCGGCCCCAGCCCAGATTTCAACATGACCCACTGCATCCCCTTTCGAATCAGCAAATCCATCCTCGCGTTCCATGACCCGGACATCACCTATCCGCTAGAATGGCAGTCCTTCGTCGCCGCAGATTCCTTCCTCGACGTGAAACTCGAGTTCCCCCGGAAGTTCCCGCAGGATCTAGGGTTGACAAACCTCGAAGTCTACCCGCCTTCTTCCGGGTTTTTCCTCCCGAGAGGGCAAATTTTCAGCGACCGACAAGAATATTTACCGTTGCAGTTCGCTTCCATCACGGTGAACAAAATCCGGCCGTTCACGGCGCCGGTGGAAATCAACGGGACGACGTTATACCCAGCGACGAAGTACGTGCAAGCGCCGGGGGGCGTTATCAAATGCAAAAATGTCTGGATCTGGAAGAGTGTAAACTTGTCATGCAGGTTTTCCATGACCCTTGAAGTCTGGAATGCGGGACCTAGCATGACAGAGTCTGTGAGGTCTCTTTCATGCCTATCCTGCATGAGAAAATCCCTCCCAACTTGGTCAAAAGTGGACAGCTTTTGGCACTCATGCAACACAGATTTTTGCATGATTCGGATTTAGCATGACAAGTTGCAATCTTCCAGACTCAGACATTTTTGCAATCCATAGGCGTGAATCTGAAACTAGTCTGCGACCGGAACGACTCAACCCCGATAAACAAAGACGTCGAGCTATTATATGTAGAAACGTCCCCACCCCATAGTCAAGTTGGGATCTTAGCAACACAAATCTAGAAGTTTTGGGAGCCTCGCATGACAAGTTGCAGTTCGTAGTGTACTGCAGGTTCGTAAGGACAGCGGCATCACAAATCCATCTGCTCATCCTGTTCCCGGCATTACAAATCCCAAAACACGACTAGCAATTGCCTCTCATGGGGACCCGCATTACAAATGTTTCTGTAGATGCAAATCTGCATGACAACTATGGGGTGGGGACGTTTTTACTCAGCATACGAGCCGGTCCAGAACTACCACTGGTACATCATCGGGAACGCGAAAAACCCGACGACCGGGGTGGTTTCTACTCTCGGTTGGGAGCGGTATGAGCCGAAGGATTTACTCGTTTCCCAGTTCTATGCATTGCAAATATGTCAAGGAATGCAAACTTGTGATGCGCATTTCACAACACATACAAATCTCTCATGCCGCAGCGGCAAAAGCTGCCCACTTTCTGACACCAAAGTGGGGAGTTTGTCATTCGGATTCGGCGTTCCGGAAGCTTTTCGAAATCTGTGATACCAGAGCTTCCATGCCAGACCTTCTGCGTCATGCAAAAACAGCATGACTCTTCCAGACCGAGACATATTTGCATTTCATAAGTTCCCGGTGCAGTGGAATCCAGAGACGAAGTGGATCGCTGGGTCGCAGGTGGAAGCCATGTTTGAAATCAAATTCAGAATACCGCTGCCCGTCGGTGGCGCAATTTACATCAAAGCGCCGCCGAATTACCGGTTTAGGTGCCCGATTACGAACATCATGGTCCTATCATATGTAAAAACGTCCCCACCCCAGAGTTGTCATGCAGATTTGCGATTGCAGGAAGATTTGCAATGCGCATCTCCATGAGAGGCATTGCCAGTCGTGTTTTGGGATTTGTAATGCTGCAAACAGCATAAGCAGATGGATTTGTGATGCGGTTGTCCTTGCTAACATGCACTACTTACACTACGGACTGCAACTTGTCATGCGTTGCTCTCAAAACTTCTGGATTTGTGTTGCTAAGTTCCCAACTTGACTATGGGGGTGGGGACGTTTTTACATATGATAGCTCCCGGAGCCGAGTTACATGCCAATTTGCGTGTTTAACCCCATCCATCCTCTGTTGCAGGGTTGTGGCAGGATAGAACGGGATCTGCAGCAGGTGACTTTTGACATAAACCGTTTGGAAAACAGGATCGAGTATCTGAAGGAACTGAGCAAAATCAAACCCCAGGAGATGACGCCGCAACAGAGATTGACTTTCATCTCCGAAACGGTGAACGGGACGAGGAGGGAATTAGATGTGAAAATGCTGTACAAGAGGGAATTAGAGGAAATCATGGAGTACGTGCCGCCACCAAGTTCTGAAACCGATTCAACCACGATCACAACTTTGACGATAACCAGTACCGCGTCTGGCGGGTTCTCGATCACAAATACTCCGCCTACAACCACGACAACAGAGCCGCCCACAACCCTCCCCCCGAACGGCCTGGCGACGACCGCCAAGCCGGAGGGGAAGCCGCCGAGCGGGTGCGAGCTGCGGCACGAGGTCTTGTTTGCTTATCAGACGACGGATTACCCGCTATGAACTGCAAATGTGTTTGGGTCTGGAAGAATTATGCAGAAGACTTCTCATGATGCACATTTCGCAAGACCCATGATGTCTGTGATGCATGCTCTAGCATCACAAACTTTTTGAGGGCTTTCTGATGCGCATACTGCATCGTAGCACAAAATCGACTCCTCTTGCTGGTCATGATGCAATACAGATTTTTTTAGAATCCGAAGACAGCATCAGAAGTTGCCTTCTTCCAGACCCGGACATATTTGCACTTCATACCCGCCGGTGTTCTACGAAACGAAGATGACCCGGTCGATCCGCGATCCGATCACGGGTATGCATTGCAAAAGCATCGTCAGGAGAGGTCCTAGGAGTAATCTTCGCAATCATGCATTGCAAATCTCTTTCGCAAGGGAAATCGGCATGACAGATTCCATCTGTCATGCTGAACTAATTTGTAATGCAATCACTACTAGAAGCACAAGCAGCGCGACACTTTTGCAATGCATAACTGGCATCCGGCAGGAACGGTCGCAGCAGGTGGCGATCCCGATCATGACCTACAAGTTCAACATCCGGATGGAACTGCCGGATATGCATTGCAAATATCGATCTGTGTCTGGAAACTTGTGATGCTAATTTATGAATTGCGGGGATCACACTGCAATAGGCAGCCGCGCATGACAAGTTTCTGGGCTCCTTTGTGTTTCGCTTTCCGCATGACAAATAACTACATTTGTGCATGACAGGCAAGCGGCTCTTTATTTCCTGCTCCCGCATTACAGGTTCAAGACTCACATATTAAGACAAGCATGACAAGCTTGCACTCTACTTCCAGACCCGGACAACATATTTGCATTGGATACCGGAAGCGGACGCGCAGCTCCCGAACAGCAACCGGTACAACGATTTCGACGTGATTATGCTGGACCGGATGAAGAGAACCATTGACAACAACGTGGCGGTATCCTGTGCAAAAGTGTCGTACTCGTATTGCAGTCATGCATTACAAATCTTTTTCTTAACGTAAACCCGCATTACAAATTTTCTCTCTCATGCTGAGAGAATTTGCAATGCATTTAAATACGAGTACGATACTTTTGCAATGCATAGGCGGTGCCCGTCCCCCAATTCTACACGGACTACAAAGTGACCAACTTCATATGCATCGCAAGAGCATCGTGCCAAGTAGTAGCAAGCGCATGACAGATTTACTGCGTAGCATGTTGACAAATGGACTTTGTAATGCTGATTTGGCTTCGCAAAGAACATTTCTCTTGCAGGAATGCGATTAGTGGCGCGTCGTGCACGATGCTCTTGCAGTGGATACTTCACCTTTTGGTACGACCACGAGCGGACGCGGTTCCGCACTCAGGAGGAAAATAAAGTGATCAACGGGATCGACGAGGCCTATGACCCCTATCCTATGTAAAAACGTCCCCACCCGCCCATAGCTGTCATGCAGATTTGCCAATGCAGGAACATTTGTAATGCGCACCGGCATGGGAGGTACTTCCAATCGTGTTGTGGAATTCGTAATGCTGTAAACGGGATACGTGCGTGGCGTTGTGATGCGGCTGTGCTTGATAAACTGCACTCCAAGACACAGAGGAACTTGTCATGCGTGACTCTCAAAAGTTCTGGATTCCTGTTGCGAAAGCCCCATCTTGATGACTATGGGGTGGGGACGTTTTTGCTCAGCATAACCCGCGCGGAAAAATCATCCCCTTCTATGTCACGATCGCCATCAACGAGCGGATTCCGGCGGGGCGGGGGTTCAAGGTGATGGAATTTACCGTCCCGGACAATGGGTTTGGCATGGAAATCGCCTTGCCGACGGATGTCCAAGTTCTCTCCGAGGCCGTGCCGGTGCGAAGCTGGGGGTGGGATCCGAATTCGGCGCGGATAAAACAACTCTTCTTCAACATGCCGGACATTGACGACATCGACTACAATGGGATCCTATCAAATGTAAAAATGTCTGGGTCTGGAAGAATGCAACTTGTCATGCTAAAATGGAAGCATGCAAAAATCTGTGTTGCGTGATTACCAAAAGCTGTCCACTTTTGACCTAATCGAGAGGCAGTTTCTCATGCAGGAGAGGCATGATAGAACTCTCACAGAATCTGTCATGCTCTGTCCTACTTGCCAGACCTCATGAGTCATGTAAAATCTGCATGACAAGTCTGGCATTCTTCCAGACCCAGACATTTTTACAGTTGATAGATCCCGGCCGGGCAATTCGCGTTCTCCATCCCCATGAAGCTCCCGGACACCACCGAGGCGATTTACGGGCTATCAAGTGCAAATATGTCTGGGTCTGGACAAGCGCAAACTTCTGATGCGCATTTCAGACGACGCAAATATCTGTCATGCATGGACAGCAAATGTCACCCATTTCTTATCACTGAGAGTGGGGATTCGTCATGCGGATCAGGCATTGAGAATCCTCCTCAAAACCTGTGATGCTAGGGCTTGCATGCCAGACTTTCTTGATCAGGTAAAAACAGCATGACAAGTAGCATCTGCACTCATCCAGACCGACACATGTTTGCAGTTGATACGGGCTGCAAGGCAACAACATTCAGGAGTTCACGTCGCAGGACCGGAATGGGGAGTACATGAACTTCTTCAAAGTCAAATTTTGCAACGACTTTCCGTTTATGCAAGGCAAAAGCATCGCAGCGTTGTAAATCGCATGACAAATTTTCTCAGCATGATGAGAAATGCAATTTGTAATGCGGATTTAACTTGACAAAAAAATTTGTAAAATTACAATTTTTTTTGTCAAGTTAAATCCGCATTTATGCATTGCATAAATGCGATTAGTACGAGTACGAAGATACTTTTGCAATGCATACCCTTCTGCATCGAGAAACTGGCAGAGTTCAAGGTCCCCGGGTTTCAGTTCAACGACGTCACCAGAGACGACTTCATCGTGCAGCCGGACGGGTTATCCAGTGCAAATATCGATCTGGGTCTGGAAGAGTGCAACTTGTGATGCTGTGTTTGGATTCTACAAAAATCTGTATTGCATGAGCAGCGAAATACGGAGTCCACCTCTTGCTCTTGCTACGCGAAGAGGGCGTTTGTAATGCGGGTTCGGCATGATCAAGACGGCCTCAAAAAATCTGTGATGCTAGGGCGTACATCACAGACATCATGGCTCACGCGAAACGTGCATGACAAGTTCGCATCCTTCCAGGAGACCCAGACATATTTGCGATGCATACGGGTTTGGCAGCGAAAAATACAGTCGGACGACTGATCGGGTGGTAATATCCTGTGCAAAAGTATCGTACTCGTAGTGATCGCAATCATGCATTACAAATCTCCCTCTTAACCGAAATCGGCATTACAAATTCCATTTTTCATGCTGAGGGAATTTGTCATGCGATTTATATATACTAGTACGATGCTTTTGCATTGCATAGGTAAAAACGCTGGCTGATTTTCAAGTCGACGAAGGCCCGCAGTCGTCGGGGGCGACTTCTCGTAGAGGGATTAAATGGAGCAGCATCAGTGGCATCCTCGCTGGAGGCGGTATTTGGTGGTTGGGTACAACTTTGATGGTAGCGCTTTCGTACAGCCATCATGTTCATGCGGTTGCTTAGGAAAGAAGGAGCTGGAAGACGAGGAAGCTCAACTTTTCAACATTTATTCCAAGAATCTAGTCGTGGCTTTTCTTGTTGCGTTCACGACATGGTAGGAGCAAGAGCAAGTTCGCCGTGTATATTGTTTTTTTGGACGCAGATACTAAGTGCGTGAATCAAGCAAGAAGCACAAGAGCAACCAAGTTGAAGAATATCCAAGATTTTAGCAATAGCAACCAAGTTGAGGCGTGAAATTATCAGCATACTTAAAGCAGACCAAGAAAGTCGAGTCTCAAGAAAGGAATTAAACCAAGTTTCCGTTTGCAACTAAATCTCCTACAACAACTCGTATGAACAATTAGCTTCACAACAACATGCATAAAGCTCTAACCGCTGCTCTGCGCAAAAAAAGCACCGCAAGCGCTTCGGTCTTCCTACGAGGACCCACCAGGATGGAGACAAAGTGACAGAGACAAAGCTTCTCTCGCTCCACCTTTGTGCTGCATCGTAGGTAGATGCGAAGAGGTTGATGGTCATGCTCCTGCGACATATCAGATTCAGATTTTTTTAAAGGGAGCTGGTCTACGACCGCTCTCAACATATTGTAGAAGCGCAGCTACAGTCAGACATGATGACCGCGGCAGAAGCTGCCAGGGTGGTCGTGTCGACAGTTCAGCAAACCAAGTTTCCGTTTTTCTACACTTCTATGCAATAAATCCGTTTCGTAGTGGTCGCATTTGTTTCTAACTAAGTAATACTATCACTTCTCCTTATTCAAATTTAACTATGATGGTGCTGGTACAGCAAATTGCTGGACACGATGAAATAGAATCCGTTTCTGTGTGCTGACCGAAAACGTTTCTGAAGTTTCTGGAGTTAATTACAATAGCCGATAGAAGTTGCAACAGCGACACAACGATAGTCCAACGCAGCTGCAACAAGAATCTGCAGGGTTCTTGCGATAGAAGAAAGCTGCTGGCAGCACCTGCAGTAACTGGGTTCATCTTCATTCATCGTGAGGCCGAGCCAGATGCTGTGTAGTTTGTACATGTTGCAAAAAGTAGAAAAGCAGGACCATGGTTATTTGTCGTGCTGCAAACGCGCGCTTTGAGTGCAGTTCCCTCAATAATTGTCATGCTTTTTTTCGTTCTTATCTTTCCTCTCGTGCTGAAGAGAATACAAAACAGAAATAGATTTTTCGTACCTCGTTCTCGTAAGGCTGTATTCGCGCCGCACCAGCATGCCGTCGTACTCCTGTCGTGTGGATCAATAATTTCAACAATACCCGCTGAAGCTGAACACATCCTTCGTCCGTTTCTCTCGTGAAGGTGATGTATTCTAGTCCGAAGTCGTGCAACGGTTGCGGTTGTGGTAGTTATAGTTTTTAGCAAGACAGCACTTGATCTTGTTTTCATCTCCCAGCAGGACCAGGAAGTGGCTTTGTAAAACCCGCTTGATTTTTTCCTTGTTTTCGTTTCTTTTGCCGCATTTATTTTGCGACTTTACATTCACTAAACGTAAACGTGACAAAACGTCGTCACTTTTGCAGAATCTTCTGTTGCTCCGCGTATTACATGCTTTTTGTACCTGCTGCTCCTGCTCCTGCTAGCGCAAAAGGAAAACGAAAAACATTCAGCATGTCCTTAGCCACCTTGTCGCCGCGTTTCTCGTTCTCGCGCGAACGCTTCTTTCGCCGCGGCGCTAGTTCTTGCAGTTCATTGTCACAAAAATGGCTGGCTTCTTCGGGTCTACTTCTACTTGTGGTTCATCACGACAAGACCGGGCAGCTGCTAGGAGTGCAAGAAGCTTTGGCGGTCTCGTTCATGTCCAAGATGAAGATGAAGCTGCAGCAGAACAAAAAGAAAACCTCAACATTTGCATCGAAGATCATGAAGGAGCGGCTTCCTGCTCGGGGCCTCCCAAGAAGTGGAAGAACGGGAGCACAGGAGCTACACACAACAGGTGGGAGCCACGATCATGAGGCCTTCTTCTACAACAAGACTAGCTCAACATCGGTGGAACAAGATGAACAAAGCTTCTTTTTGCAAAAGCACGAGGCTACCTTGAGCGGCGCGACTTGTTCGCTTTCGCGTGCGGAGCGTGGAAGGAACGGTATCACACAGAAAAGTACACCGAACCGAGTGCACCAGAGTCAGAAAATAAAAAAATTCAGAATCTGTTGTTGTTATGCTGCTACTTTACATAAATTGGCGCCATTCCAAAACTCTAAAAACAAGAACTCAAACTCTGTAGATACACAGAGTACTAGCGAGGCATTTTATTTTTTGGTGTGCAAAAGAAAAAAAAATACAATTTTTACTGCGCGAAGGCTAGGAAAAGGGTGTTAGAATGAAAGTAAAAGTATCATCTCACGACGTCGGACGGCCAACAGGCACTTTTTTTTCCCGCAAACAGAACGGCATGACATGATAGTTCTTCTCGAGATACCCTGGTGAAAAGTACCAATGGGTTCTTTACTTTTCTGTACAATAAACGGAGGGCCTGGGGGCTACGGATACTGCCGCAACGCCAGCAGTGGCATGGTCAAGAGCGATTGCAAGCTTTGCATGAGATGTAGCGGTCGCAGTTGGCTGAAATACATCGATACAGCCACCGGAAGTGCGACGTCTTGGCAGCTGGATACGATGCCGCGGAGTTGGAGGGAGTTGGAGTTCAACACGGGAACAGGGGAGCTGTTGAAGGGGGGCTGTGATATTCCAAGCGGGACGTTGGGAAAGATGAACCACAAGGCATGCCTGGAGAAAAATCTCGACAAATTGTACGAAGACCACGCTTGGAACGAGCAGGATCTAGACATCGACACTCCTCGTCTCGTTAATTTGAAGGTGAACGGCGATGTCTGGAGGCATTACACGGCAGAGGAGAATGTTAGATGCGAGGCACGGATGGCGATGAAGAAATCCGGAGCCTCGGGCTCCGTAGAAGTATGCATTGCAAATATGATGTCTGGGTCTGGAAACTTGTAATGCTGCGTTGGGAATAGTGAAAAATGCCCTGTAATGCACAGCCAAGCATGAAAAATATCTGCGCTTCTTTGCGTTGCGTTTTTCTTTTTCGCATGACAAACTGCGTTTTTGCATGACAAGCAAAAGGGTCTGCTCTTCTCGGACACGCGTCACAAACTTTTTAGTCATGCCAGACAAGCATGACAGACCTTGCATCCTTCTAGACCCAGACATATTTGCACTTGATAAGAACAGCGCTTCGACAACGGCGGCTGGGAGACAGCTCCGAGTGGCAGTGTCGACTGGAATATGACAGTGCACAACTCCCCCTCCCCCTCCCTTGTCATGCAAATTTCCCGAATCCAGGCTGTGCCTCTTGTCACTGTTTGCATGACAAGTTCTGGTAGCCCAAATAGCACTACACTCCAGTTTAAATCTGTCATGCAAAGCCCGCATTTTTGCGAATGCTCGCATTGCCGTTTATGCTTATACAAATGAGGGGGAGGCGGGGGAGTTGTGCACTGTCATATGGAAGACACAGATGGCCCCCGTGGGGTGGCACAAGGTGGAACAGTGGAAAGAGATAGGCGATGAACTCGAGGAGGCCGCGCAGCGACTGGGCGACAATTTCTTTGTGGTCAGTTTGTCCGCCTTTGCTCCCTCCTGCGGTAGCGAGAAGTACTGCGGGGATTCAGACCACACATGGGATAACGATGAAAACGATTTTGCGGCTCATCGCAACAACTGTGAGTGCAAGGCGTGTACGCGGTGCAAACTATAGTGTGTCTAGGTGTGGAAAAAATAAAACGGGCCTTGTGCTTCTTGTATCTTTAAAATATAAATATATAAAATTGCTTGTATAGCATTGGTGCTGCTGGCAAGTCTGCATTGCATAACCGACAGGGGCGGCGGCGCTTCCTTCGTCATCCAAAAGCGAAAGCGCAGACGTTGGTCGAGCTGTTTATGCAAATTGATAATTGGCACTACTCGTACTACCTATCAAGAGAGAAACTTGTCATGCTTTGTTGCATCATGTGAGTATGTCTGACCCATCCACTATTTGTCCGCATCGCAGGTGTGATATTCCAGACCCAGACACATTTGCATTTGATAGCGTGCTGCGAGAAGGTGGAGAGGGATGGCAGCTGGTTGGCCACGGTCGACAAATGGCGTTGCGGGGAGAGTGGGTTTTACTCGATCGACGACTATGCGAGGGAACAAATCAACAGCAAGATCCAACGCGCGAGCATCGAGTTATGGCACTCTCAAACGTTACACTGTCTATTGTCCTCTTATGATATTGACTTGTCCTGCAAAATGAAAATTGTCAGCAGCCTCGACAAGATTTTGAAGATCAAATAAAGCTACTTCGCGTGACAAATAATTTTGGAAGGGCTAAGAGGCATTGCAATCTGTGCCGAATTTGTATGTAATACGACTTCGACTTGCGCGGCAGGGCAATAAAGCGCCCTTCCTTTGTTCAACACTTTTGCTACTGTTGCATCTTCTTCACAAATTCGTGTAAAGAACAGCGACCAATGTAAACGTTTGTTGAAAACTTGATATGAAGGGGTAGAGCCCCCGTCAACTACATCCTCACCTACATCCTCAACTACATCCTCACCTTCGCCTTCATCTCGCGCTGTCACAGAAACGCCTTCCACCACGCCGGCACCGCCTGCGGTTTATGCAATACAAATTTCCCGTAGCCGTACATGTACAAGGTGCATTACAAATTTCACCAATTTATTGGAGTGTAACATCACTTGTAATGCTAAAATAGGACCACGGCTAAGTTTTGTCATGCAGAGACCGGATTTGTACGTGTTGTACGGGAATAAATTTCCTGTGGATATAGTCACGCCCGAGTCCACCACTACTTCGCTGCCGAGGACAGGTGAAATAAAGTCCGACGAATCCTTATCTTGTGCAAAAGTATCGTACTCGTACAAATTGCTTTTATGCCTTACAAAGAAATATTTTTGTTAATAAGGCAAAAGCGCATTACAAAGGCCTAGGCCTAGGCTATGCTACCCAATGGGCAGCTAGGGTGTCTGAAATTAGCTTATACTTTTTACACGCGCCGCGGGCTAGGGTGGGTCATTAACAAAACGTGAGGAAAACCGGGCCTATCATTTCGCGCCTGCGCGGTAAAGGTTTAAGTACATAAAAGTGCATCAGACAACCAAACCTTCAAACAGGCCCCGCGGCAGAATCCGTTTTCCCCTTAAATAAATGAAATTCTGTACAATCGCCTGGCGAGACGCAAAAGTAGATGAACCGACTCTCAATAAATAGCTGCCCCGTGGCGCTTCTTGAGTTTGTTTAGTGTGGCCGTAGTCCAAAAATCATTTGTTTTTTCTAAGCACAGCTGATGACAGCGCTCGTGGTCGTGCATAGAGTTTTTCACTTTTGGGTTACGGCCTCTCTGAGGAGGTCTGTCGACGTTGCTCCACTCAGGAGCAGGCTGTTCTTTTCTGTCACTGACAGGCGGTTCTGCGACCGCAAGTCTCGGCAATTCCCGAGCTCTTGTTTCTGGTGCGAACTTCGTACGGAATTCTCTTGGTGGGTTCATCTAGTGGTGCGCTGCGCGTTTCTTAACATTTTTTGAGGCCGTACGATTAATGGGCCCCCTTTTCGATACCGAAAAGGGGGGGGTAGGTACGGTCGGTCGTCTGGCCGTATCCAAAAGCGACCACTTCCCTCGGGACCCGACCAGTTTTCGAATTTCAAAAATCAAAATGTCAGCCCATGACCCCCCCCCGCCCCGAAGTAGTTTTCTGCTTTGTTGACCACTAGTTGCGGCGCGGCTTTATCAGCGTATAGCCCCTCTATTGCGGTTTCTGGGGTGTGGTTAGCAGAGGAACAAGCACACAACGCAATTTTTTTTTGGGGCGCGCGCTGCGCGCGCGCGCGTCGCGATATGCATACAAAAGTAAAGAAACTTCGGCGCGCGCGCTAAATAAATACACGCGCCACGCAGCGGAACGCATGGCGCATACGTGGTTACAATCCGCCGGCGCGGTGCAGCAAACCATGATCATCTGCAGGACAGATGAAGATCGAGCCCGGTTTATTATCGTCGTCGGCTCTGCCTCTCCGCCTGCACTGGGGCCGAGCATGGTGCGCGAGGTTTGTTGGCCCTTCTTCCGCCTTCAAGCTGAATAAGAAGCAAAGGGGCTTGCGACTTGGAATAAAGTATGCCGGAAAAGGAAAGAGCGCTTTGCCGCGACAACAACCATCGCCATTACCCATCCTGCGCGGGGTAGTGTGCAGAGGGTTAAAAAGTGGGCTAACTACAAAAAAAAACGCCTTCGGCTTCGCAGTAATTTGTAGCGCAGCACTGCGCTACAAGCACCCGGCGCGCCAAAGTGGTTGATGTGGGCATCTCAATTACTGAGATACCCGCTTCAACAGCCCGAGAGCAGTCTTGGTCGCGCAGTTCTGCATTAGAAGTTGCGCCATGATCTACCGCGCCGCAAGTCTGTTTGTGCAGGAGAGTGACTTCTCAGTCGATCTACAAGCTTCCCCCTGAAGTACTGCGAAGCACCTCTTCTGCTTAAAACATGCTCAGTCACTCAAAATCAAATAAAAGCAAAACAGTTCTGCATGCTTTTACTTGAATGAGCTGCCGAGCTCCTACGATCTACTTACAAACTGCGCCCAAGCTACTGCTCTTTTTTTCGAGCAGTGGATCGGCGGCATACAACCAAGCGGGATTGCAGTCAAGAAGTTGTAGATAATTCATTGCGAGGCAGCTGCGCTGCTGCTCCGTGAAAGGTAGCCGTCTCCCTTTTGGGGAAAGAATGGCCCTCGGCTTCATTTTGAGAAACAGAAAGCACGTCTGCTTCGATTGATTTACTTCCCTTTTGGCGACGGAATTCTCTTGGTGGGTTCATCTAGTGGTGCGCTGCGCGTTTCTTAACATTTTTTTTCTTTCCTCGTTTCCATTTCTTGTCCTGTCGGTGTGCTTCGCTCGATCTCTAATCGGTTTTCGTCATCTCCCATGAGAAGAGCGACCTCTGTCGATCGTCTTCGTCTCGCCTTTTTTCTCGCTTTTTTCTCGACTGTTTTAGTTAGTTAGGCGAGCTTTCTTGCGCATACGTACGTAGATCTCCTAGTGCCTTGGTACTTCGAGGTTTAGGGTCGGAACGTTCTCAGCACTGCTGAAGCTTAAGAAGAAAGGGGCGTGCACGCTCCGGCCTTCAGTTTGCTCCGCCTTTATCTTTTTGAAATCGCTTTACTATAATCCTCCTTTTTGCTTGCTTCCTGTTCCCCGGGCCCAACTGGCACCAAGCAGGTTTTTTCTCTCCTAGGGTTAGGCTTAGTTAGGCCGCCACCGCCGCCGGCACGGGATGGCTGCCGACGCGACCGTCTCACCTTCGATCCAGCCACCACCCTCATCTGCTGCTCAAGATCGATCCAGAAAGGGTTTAGTTTAGGTTTCAGGGTTTAGGAAGCAATCTTAACATTTTTTTTCTTTCTCTCTTTCTTTCTTTTGTACTTCTGGGTCTGCGTCCCCTCGTACCAACGGGCCTCTCTTCCTCCGTCAGCGGGGTTGTCAGGTTTTTGCGGTCTGGCGACCTACGTTCGCTAGTTCGGGCCGTTGTTGTCTCCGACGGTTTCGAGTTATAAAAGTTATGGTTTGTGTGACAAGGAGGCAACACGGGCCTAGCGAAGCGGCCCGGGTAGCCAAGGCAGGAACACAAAGCGGATTTTTATAAAGAGATACCTCTCTACCATCCGGTCGAATATTGTTGTGGTCCCGGGCGGAAGACCTTAAACTCGACCCAAAGAAAGTAATGCCCTGCGGTTCAAGTTTCAATAAAATTTTTTTCCTTCCCTTCCCTCCCTTTTATTTCTCGTTACTGTTGTCGAGACAAAGCCCTTATCCCGCGGGGTAAGGGAGTGGGTTGTCAGGTTTTTGCGGTCTGGCGACCTACGTTCGCTAGTTCGGCCCGTTGTTGTCTCCGACGGTTTCGAGTTATAAAAGTTATGGTTTGTGTGACAAGGAGGCAACACGGGCCTAGCGAAGCGGCCCGGGTAGCCAAGGCAGGAACAAAAAGCGGATTTTTATAAAGAGATACCTCTCTACCATCCGGTCGAATATTGTTGTGGTCCCGGGAAGACCTTAAACTCGACCCAAAGAAAGTAATGCCCTGCGGTTCAAGTTTCAATAAAATTTTTTTCCTTCCCTTCCCTCCCTTTTATTTCTCGTTACTGTTGTCGAGACAAAGCCCTTATCCCGCGGGGTAAGGGAGTGGGTTGTCAGGTTTTTGCGGTCTGGCGACCTACGTTCGCTAGTTCGGCCCGTTGTTGTCTCCGACGGTTTCGAGTTATAAAAACGTGAGGAAAACCGGGCCTATCATTTCGCGCCCCACCCTAGAGGGTATTTCCACCCTAGTGCCCTGCGGCTCGCACTAGCGTGGTGCACCGAACTAGCCTGGGTCTAGACCACGGCCAGGCTAGGTTTCTGCATGCATATTTGCAATAATTACTACGAGTGCGATACTTTTGGTTTTGCGCAGGATAATCAATTGACGGAGACTACAACCAGGATGGTGATGGTACCCGTATCCAAGTGATGAAAACATCAAGTGTTAATATTTGCTCCGCCACAGAAGATGAAAGTAGTACGGAGTTTTATTTCGATACAAGAAGAAGATGAAGAAGTACTCACAGCGCAGTACGCGCACGCCGGGGGTAGGAATTTGCTGCTCTAGTATTTTTGCGTGGCAGCATGGTGTTTCCACGCATATTCGAGATGATTTTCGATTTCGTCCTTTGATGGACATTATAGTGAGCACGAAACTGGTGATAAAAAAAATTGCATATAGCCTAAGAACCATGTAAAGAGATGAACGCATAATTCGCTGTGGGATGGGCAGACGGACGGGGACACTTGATTTTCTTGTTTTCATAACCCTTTCTCCGGCGATGCGGGTGGTGTATCCTGGGCAAAAGTATCGTACTCGTAGTAATCGCAGTGATGCATTACAAATCTCGTTCATAAGGCAAATCAGCATCACAAATCCCATTTGTTATGAGGAGCGAATTTGTATTGCAATTACTACTAGTACGATACGTTTGCAGTTCATATGAAGCAGGCGCGGGCGATACTCCTCGGAACTTCGGCTGATGCGGGTGAAGTTGCCACCCAACGGGTTGGTGTGTGCTGCTGAGGTCGCGTTTGTGATTCTTCAAATTATTTAAGAATTTGTATACGAGGGTAGTTCTAGTTACAGCCTTTATGCTATACGCGTTTCTCGATCGTGAGAAGGCAGTAAAGGGACTTATTTCCAGCCACAATGCTATGCTGAAAAAGAAAACTTCACAATGCTATGCTGACCGAAAACGTTTCTGAAGTTTCTGGAGTTAATTACAATAGCCGATAGAAGTTGCAACCGCGATACAAGCTGTCCAAGTCCAACGCAGCTGCAACGAGGAGGTGCAGGGTTCTTGCGATAGAAAGCTGCTGGCAGCGCCGCCTCGTCCGACTTACATGGTGATTTAGTGATCATTCCTACTGTAAGCTGCAGCTCATCTTCTACCCTCGAGTTGTGTGAAGTAGATCAGGCGAAATTAATAGTGTGATCTCCAAGAAGCAAGTAAAAATGTTGGATAAAATCGATGCTGGTCTAGACACAACGACCCCAAGGCAAAAATCAGGCTAATCCCCTTGCTCCGCACGACAAATTCACCAGATTCCGCATTACAAACTCACCAGATTCTATGTTTTTGGATCCATTGCGACGGTTCGAAATAAAAAGCGCCGCTGTCGTCGGTCGTTCTGAGGATCATCTGAGCGCTCTGTGACAGCGCTCGATGTCGATGAGGAAATGTTGCATGTTGATGCATTTTTAGTCGTGCCATTTCTTGTGTCTGATCATCAATTTCAGAGTCAGGTATTTTCGATCTTCTGTACCTTCGAGTTCGAACACCAGTTGAAGTTCTTTTTGGCGAGTTTATCATCCGTTTTTGAGATTTCAATTTATCCACAAGTAGTTATTGTATTATTTGAGGTTTTTAACACGCACGACGACGACACACAGCTACGATTTTCTTTGTTTTGCAATCGAGGATATTTTTCGAAACCGCTCTCACTAACCAGCGTGATCAGGTGGAATAGTATAGTGCTTCTGAGTTCTTCTTCTTCTTCTTGAGTCAAGCAGAGACGAGTTTTAAATAAATCAAAAAGAAAATCTAAATCATGCCTCAGAAGTCCCTCATCATGAAGAAAATGTCAATCGATGCGTTTTCTTGCGTGAAGACGTGGTCCTCGTTTTCTTGCGTGAAGACGAGCGTTCGCGCAGTCCACCTTGCCAGTACTAGGGGGCCGCAGCAGCAGATAGTGTTTTCATCATGCACATTTTAGCATCACAAATTTTTCAGACCCAGACATTTTTGCACTTGATATGAGAACACCTGGGACGAGCATGAGGAGCAGGACCATTACGCTAATTGCGAGTGCGACGCGTGTATCAAATGCAAAAATGTCTGGGTCGTCTGGAAGAATGCGAGTTTGCCATGCTTGTTTGGCATGACTCGAGAATCTGTGTTGCATAGGCACGAAAAGGCCCTCACCCTCTTACGTGTCATGCAAAAACGCAGTTTGCCATGCGGAGTACGTAAGAAAGGGCAGCCACAAAATTTGTCATGCATAGCTGCGTATTGCAGTGCGTCTACCATTCATTTTAAGCATTACAAGTTTGCAGACCCAGACCTATTTTTTGCACTCGATAGCGTGCTGCGCGAGGAAGAAAAGGGGCATGTCCGCGTTTACCTTCCGCGATAAGTGGCGCTGCGACTATCCGGAGTAAAATAAACGTCCCCACCCCAGAGTTGTCTTGCAGAATTGCAATGACAAGGAAATTTGTGGTGCGCATACCCATGGTAGACATCTCCGATCGTGTTTTGGAATTTGTGATGCTGTGAACAGGAAAGGCAGATGAATCTGTGAAGATTCGGCTGCACTTGCTAACCTGCACTACTACACTGCGGAGTGCAACTTGTCATGCGTGACTCCCAAAACTCCTAGGCTTGTGCTGCAAAATAATCCCCATCCTGACTCTGGTGTGGGGACGTTTTTACTCAGGATAGCGACGAGATGGGGTTCTACTCGCTCGACGCCTATGCTGGCTGGATTTCCCCTGGTATCGAACGCACGTCCACATTTCCTCCTACCACCGGCGCAACCCCGAGGTCGACATCAGCACAGTCACCGGAAACGCCGGCGCCCGGAGATCCGAAAATAGCCGAGCAGGCACCGGAGACGTCCCCGCCCGGAGGAGGCCCGACAACAACCAAAGCTGCACCGGAGACGCCCCCGCCCGGAAGAGGCCCGACAACAACCAGGGCACCGGTGAGTGAAAATTATACCGGTGACAATGTCGACGCAACTACCGGGAACCAGCGGCAAGCACGCATATGACAAAGAATAAAAGAAATACTCTAGCACCACCAGCCTTGATGCAGAGCCTATGCCTAAGTAAAAAGCAGGTGCAGGCTTGTGGCCCCAGAACCTAAGCCAAGCCACAGGTTTTGGCATCGTGCTAGAGAACATCATCTGGTCAACATTTTTAGACGTCCGAGAGGAAGCAAAGAACATCAAGCTGTTGCATTTCGATGTTTGCGCTCTTGCCTTGTTACAACTGCCATAGAAAATAAATCTGCTGGCGTGTGCTGTAAAAGTCTATTGAAGATGTTGAGTAAAAAATTAAAAGAAAAATATACTACGTTTACAAAGATGCGAAGATAATAAATTTTTACCTTCAAGAACTACAAGTGGTGCTAGAGTCATTTGCTTGCATAAGCAGGAAGAGATGAATGGGACGACCGCCCGGCCCTGCGCAATGAACATCATGATGGCCGCAGCACTCCAAATATCCACAGTAAATTTCCCGTACACGTACAAATGCGGTCTCTGCATGACAAAACTTGGCTTCGATTCTAGCTTAACATGACAAGTTTTACGCTCCTAATTGGCGAAATTTGTGACGCGCCTTGTACATGTACGGGAAATTTGTATTGCATACCAAACCAGGAAGGCGTTGCTGGCGTTGTCAGCACCCCGGGCGAAATACCTCTTGACACCCCCCAGCACTCGGAGCTGCCCGATGAAGCCAAGTGCTGCGCAGGGGCAGATCATGAACGCGTGTTGGTGTTGTCCGGAACAAGAAGGCCGTGACAGCGTTTTAATACCTATCCTGTGCAAAAGTATCGTACTCGTATTGCAATCATGCATTACAGGGCAAATCCCCATTACAAATTTTATTTCTGACGCTGAGGAAATTTGTAATGCATTTATACGAGTGCGATACTTTTGGTTTTGCAGCTCATAATGCCATGCACTTAGCTATCATGATGATGATCACGAACAATGCCACTTCTGTACTACCTGTACTAGATTTAAACAAAATCTATAGCGTCTAGACCCTTCTCCTTCTCGTCTGCACCAGTGTAATTTTTCGTATCATTTTCCTTTTCATTTCACCCCAGCCCCACGGAACAGCTCCGTCCGACAACATTCCAGAACTTCCGTATATTAGATGTGCATCGTTTATACAAATTTTTTTCTTTAGAAGATTCTTTTTTTCGTCATTCACATTCAAATTTTTACATTCGACCCTTATCTTCCTATGTGTCGCACCATGATTAAATGTTGCCACTGAAGACTTTCTTACTCGTTATTGTCTTTCTGCAAACAACCATGAAGGAAGTAGTGCGTACATGTAGACCTCCAACTTCTAGTAGCCTGATTTCAATACCAGCTCCCCCGTCCTCGTGCTTTCCCCCTGCTTCCCCCATCAAGACAGAGACCTGAAATAAACGTGCGAACCCCGACAAGAAATAGCAGTTGTGACTTAGGGCCTGAGAAGATCACAGTTCCTAGTAAGCCTGCTACTTGACCGCAACAAGATGCGACGTTCTGAATGTACCAGTATAATATGATCCGATCTGTGCGGTAGTGGTCCTCCTGGACAAGCAGAGCTACGATTTGTCGTGCTAGTTGTATTATGATTATCATTTTGTGGTATTCTCAATATCAATTCTCGTGCTATATTTCGTTCTTTTCTGTCGTGCTGATGCTGAAGAGAAAATAAAATCGTGCTGGATTCGTACTTTTCGAAGTTGTAATATTTGCGGCGGCGCCGCACCGGCGTGCGGTCATACTTGTTGTACTCCTGTCGTGCGGACCAATTTCAACAAGACCCACAAGAAATGTCTTCCGTTTCTCGTTTCTCCGTTTCTCTCGTGTTGGTGCGTTGTAACGCTTAGTAAAAGTTGTAGTTAAATTTAGCACGACGCGACTTCGTCTTGTTTTCATCTCCTTCTCCAGGAAGTGGTTTTGTACACGAACCCGTACCTTGATTCCCGTGTTTTTGTTTCATCTTTTGCCTCATTCATTTTTCGCGAATTTTGATTTTCATTCACTAGACGTCACAAAAGGAAACGTCGGCAGCTTTGTAAGTACAACCGAACCTATTCTTGTTGCTCCGTGTAAGTATTCATATGATTTTTGTACCTGCAGCTCCCGCTAGTCCTTGTGCAAAAGCAAAAGGAAAAACGACCAGCATGATGTTCTCGTCCTCCACAACCGCCTTCCTTCGGCGTGAACAAGGCCCGTCCTCGCGCGGACGCTTCTGTCGCCGCGGCAGTTGCAGTTCATTGCCACAGTGGCTGGCTGCAGCTGGGGGTCTAGTTGCGATTTTTCTCGACAAGAGCGGGCTTCCAGGAGTGCAGGACGCCGTTGCGTTGTCGTTCATGACAAAGATGAAGATGAAACTGCACCAGCAGAGGAAGAAGTCCTCTGTTTCGGAGATGGAGCAGCTTCCTCGACGGAGGAGTCCAACAGGTACTGTAACATCAACTCCGGTCATGAACGAACAAGGGGACAAAAAGAGTCGGTCTCCACCTGGAAGGAGCGGCTTTCTGGAACATCAAAGGCAGGGGCGCAGCACGAGAATAAAAAAAATGAAAGCGAAGTGTCATGGAAAGGAGCTGTTTGAGTACGTCGCGGCTGGAGGACCGCGTAACTACGATTACAGGCACGACGGCCATGGCATGGTAAAAAACGAGTGCAAACTTTGTCTCAAGTGCAGTGGTCGCAGCTGGCTGAAATACATCGATACCGCCACCGGACAGGCGACATCGTGGCAAATGAAGAACACGCCGCGCAACTGGAGGTGGGAGAAATACAGTTACTGTGCAAACGGGGAAAACCACGGAGGGTGCCTCGAGAGCAATCTTGACGAGCTCTACAAAAATGGGTGGAACGAGGGGCATCTCACGTTCTTTGGAGATGCGCCGGACTACGACCGGAGCCCCAACATTGTTGACAAAGACGGGCTCCACCACCTGGAGGGCAGATGCGAGGCGCGGACTGCGATGAAAAAAAGGGGACTTTCGGGTCCCTTACAGCAGCGCTTTGACAGCCATGCGTGGGCCACAGCTCCGAGCGGGGAGGGCATTGACTGGAAAACCAGAATGGCCCCCGTGGGGTGGCACAAGACTGCGGCCTGGGAGAACATCAGCAATGAACTGGAAGAGGCCGCGCAACGGCTGGGGGACAATTTCCTCGTTGTCAGCTTGTCAGCATTCGCTCCCTCCTGCGGTTCCCGTTTGTACTGCCGCGGCACCTCCGCCGGCTACACCTGGGATGATCACAGTGCCGCGGCCCGTTACTCCATTTGCGAGTGCGAGGCGTGCTGCGGGAGGACTGAGAGGGAAATGTCCTTGTTTAGCTTCCGCGATATGTGGCGTTGCGCCGAGATTGGGTTTTTCTCCCTCGACGTTTATGCCGGCAAGATTTCCCCTGATATCGAACGCACGTCCACATTCCCTTCTACCACCGCACCCCCGGAGACGCCGGCGCCCGACAAACCGAAAACCGCACCCCCGGAGACGCCGGCGCCCGAAAAACCGAAAACCGAGGCACCGAAGACGCCGGCGCCCGAAAAACCGAAAACCGAGTCACCGGAAACGCCGGCGCCTGCAAAACCGAAAACCGAGGCACCGGTGAGTGAAAATGCTGGTGACAATCATGTCGACGCCAACGGGAACCAGCGAGAGCAGCTGCTGCAGCCTGCACGCATATGACAAAGAATACGCAATACTCTAGCAGCCTGCTGAAAGCAAAGCCTAAATAGCGAACAGGTTATTTGATGTGGCTCCATATAAGCCAAGCTACAGCTTTTGGCGTACCAGAGAACATTTGGTCATCAACATCTGACGGACTAGAGGGACGAGCAAAGAACATCAAGCTGTTGCATTTCGATTTTTGCGTTGCGTTGTGACAACTACAACAGAAGATAAATTTGCTGTCGACGACGTGTGTAAAAATGTTGGTCATGGAAATCGATCCCGCACACACGTAACACGATCGCCCCAAATGACGCCTGTTCCCAATGAAATGACAGTTCTGAGTGACCTGAACTAGCTAGATCCTTAGGGAAATGGTCAGAATCTATCTAGATCCTAAAGGAATCTCTTCACCATGTTCCGCGAATCCCCCAAATACTACGAAGGCAAAGCCATCAGGATCGTAGTGAAATGAATGGACTCAGCTCGGTCCAGACGTTCAGAATGGTCGCCCTGGGGGACTTGACTCCCGCCAGGGTCGAGCACCAATCTGAGCAGGTTGAGGGATGGACTCCCATGCTGTTTTGCCACTTGACTCCGGACCCGATTGGTCCATATGAATCTGATGAATTTGGATGAATTGAACCTACAGGATGTAACGCAGCAAGAGACTTGCGTCACTTGCTTGCTTACTTGCAATTGAGAGAATTCATCGAATTGCTGTTGATAACGAGCTCAGAGGAGCAAGCGTGTGTAAGTGTGTGCGAGTGTTCTCAAGTCCATTAACAAAAACTCTATTGATGTTGAGGAAAAATAAATAGGAAAATTTTCCATACAAAGACGCAGAGATTACGTGCAACAGGAACAAGTGGTGCTAGAGCGATTTGCTTGCATAACGTGGACGACCAAGTAGAGATCAACGGGACCGGTCTGCCCTGAGCAATGAAGATGATGGCAGCACTCCTCCACAACAGGAAAACGGTGGGGGTGGTGGCGTCCCGCACGAAAAGCCTCTACTTGACACCCCCCTCGACTCGGAGCCGTCCGAAGCCAAGTGCTGCCCTTGAGAAGAGCATGATGAACGCGTGTTGGTGTGGTCCTGAAGAGGGCCGTGAGGACGTTTTAATACCATGTACGTAGCTACTTATCATGATCACGAACAAAAATGCCACCTCTGTACTACCTGTAGTGAACAAAATCAAAATCTAGAGCAGCTAGATCGTGCCTGTCCGCACCAGTATATTTTTTTTGTATCCTTTTCATTTCACAATCACATTCACCCCACGGAACAGCTCCGTCCGACAACATTCCAGAACTATCGTCTAGATGTGCATCGTTTGTACAGATTTTTTTCTTTATTTTAGATCGAACGACATAGACATCTTTATTTTAGATCGATCGGATCCTTTTTTTTCGTCACTCACATTCAAATTCTAATTCTCAACAATCGACTCTCAATAGTTTTAGTTGCCTATGTAAGAACACTACAACTGTGCTCCTTATGTGGAGCGTTTCACCCTGCAGACTGACATTAAACTGAGCTTTGCCGTCTGTTAGAACACGAAATACACCATGTAGGTCGGCGGGTGTGTCGACGACCTACGGTACCAGTATCCACGTAACTGTTTGAGCATGGGGAAACGCACAGCATCATCATCGTCATTCGTCATCTCTCAGTTGCTCTACCTCTCGGAACATCGGGATTCCGCTCATGGAAGTGAAGGACGAGGACCTGATTTCATGATCGTGGGTTTCGAGTGGGATTTGGATCAGTACATGGTCGCCATGATCGCCATTAGTTACATGGTGATTTAGTGATCATTCCTACTGTAAGCTGCAGCTCATCTACCCTCAAGTATGAAGTAGATCAGGCGACATTAAGTAATAGTGTGATCCCAGTAAGCAAGTAAAAATGTTGGATAAAAATGTTGGATAAAATCAGACCCGGTGGCAGGTCTTTTTCAAAAAGTGGTTTGCACGCAAGCTACGGGGCCCGTTGTCCGAAGCAAGCCGGCGCTTATTTCGTTCCGGTGCTTCTTCGGTGCGCGAGGCGCGGTCACTGAAAGCGTTCTTCTCAGAGGATCTTCTCGCCACCTCGAGCAAGTTGTGCATTGCAAAAGTATCGTAGTACAACTCGTAGAAATGCATTACAAATTTCCTCAGGATGAGAGATAAAATTTGTAATGCAGATTTGCATTGGAAACAAGATCTGTAATGCAAGACTTGCATTTGTACGAGTACGATACTTTTGCACAGGATACGAGTGCACCACGCAAGACACCTTTCTCGAGAAGTACACTTTTGGCACCGATCAGAAGCAGTTCGCTTCCGCCTTTCTCGACACGTTCGAACGGGCTCTCGCGCGGCCGAATGCCGCATATCACAATGAAAAACGCCCCCACCCCCGCACTTGGGAGCATTTGTATTGCAAACCTTTCCAACAGAAACACTCGCCCTCTTGCATCTAGCAGCATCACAGATTTCCAGTCGTGAATTATAGCGAAGATTTGTATTGCAACAGATCCCAGCAAGAGCGGCGCTCGTCATGCGAGCAATGCTATATACGCCTAGACTCTGCATCACAAAGATAAAGATTCATTATTCCTTTCATGCATGACAAAAAGTTTTCATTTGGAAACGTCGCATCGCAAATTATTGCAACTTTCGGAGTGGGGGCATTTTTCACGGCAATGCCGCAAGCTACAGATTCGGCGGCTCGGGGGAGCACAGCATCAAATTTGGGCCGCAAAAGCCGGCTGAGTGGGTATGGTGGGGGCGAGAGGCATGTATGAGTTTTGCGATGTATTGGCGGAAAAACATCGCAAAAAATACATCGCACATCGCACATCGTACATAGCCGCTCTGAGGATTACGGCCGTGGAAGTGCGTCCTGAAAGTATAATCCAACCGGAGCTGCTTTTGCGCGCCGCAGAGACAGGCGAACAGAAGGTGCAGGACCTGGAATTCCAGTTGTGCACAGCCACAGGAGGTAGCAGCTTATCTTCCAGCTGGTGTGAGTTGTTGGAAAAGAATGGCGACTATGATGAAGAATGGCCAGCCGTTCTTCGCCTCGAAGTGACGCGAAGCAGCAGTAACTACGATCTGGACGGTCCCACGCGGTACGACCTCGCGCTCATTCTTGAGCTTGTATTGATAGAATACACATATATATAATTCACTACTTAGGGATTCTATATAATTCACTACTTAGTAGTGAAAGTGATAGTGAAGGGACTGATAGTGAAGGGAGTAATAGTGAAGGGACTGATAGTACTTAAAGTAGTTAGATAAAAGTGCGTGGTAAGTGATAGCGAAGGGACTTGTTTCTTTATGCAAGACAGCCAGATGAAGAAATTGAAATTGGTCTTCTACTTCTTCTTTACCTCGGCCCGAGCGACGCCGGGGCGGGGGCGGGTATTACAAAGGACCGGCCCTCGTACGCGTGTAACCCTTGGGCCGGCCCTGTAGTTGCTGCGCTACGCTAAGTACATACTTATCGTAGCCATTTAATACTTTTACCTCAAGGTCGTGAAGGGGCCAGTTGCTCTTTCAGCTTGGGGCAAGAATCGAAAGCCAACTTTTTTCTGCTCGGCGCAGCGCTCCAACTATCAACTTACTTTGCAAAACAACTGTGACAGCAGCTTCAGGCCCAATTACTCAGGTTGACATGTAGAGAGGATTGGCAGTCATCGATTTATTACATCTATACGCGGACCTTTAAGGAGATTGTGTATATGATTCTTAATGGTTGAGCACGAACTGCCTCTCCACGCAAGACAGATTCACTGGCTCCGCTCCTGTCTTTTTGAAAAATGTATGATGTTTGTTTTGGTCTACTTTTCTGCTCCTGTTTTTTTGAAAAATGTATGATGTTTGTTTTGGGAATAAGGGTCTGCTTTTTATCGTTTTACTAAATTTGTCATGCAAATTTGCCATTCGGCAACAAATTGCCGCTCTCGAAAAAAGCATGCTCCTACATCGGTGCTACATCCTGTATGATTTTCAATGGTTTATTTTCCTGGATCTTCGTGTATGATTTTCAAATGGTGATTAGCGCGGCGTCAATCGCCATCGCATTTACCAACTATTCTCTTCATCGAGCATGACATATTCGCACTGTATACTTTTTGCTTTTCCAGCCAAATTGTCAAGGTATCGAATCGCCAAGATAGCATTACGAAGTCGTATCTTGCACTAGACCATAGGGGTTATTCTTATTAGAAGGAAAAATCGCATTACATCGTGGGGCAAAGTCGTTTTTAGCCTCACAAATTTGGGGACGGTTTTAAGGAAACGAAATGCACTAACATCGGGAAAGGAGATAAAGCATTGCGAAACCGCACCTAACTGCGGTCTAGTTGGTTTACTTGGGATAATATTCATCGCGTTCTAACCTCACCACTTCGAAACTAGGTCCTTCAAGACTGAACTGATTCTCATGCAGAACAAGAGGAAAAAAATTGCTAAGATGATGTACATCAATTCCAGTCTGTCACATCAGGGAGAAAAGTCAGGTCTGGTGTAGTGACAAAGCTTCTATCTTTCCACACAACTCTACTACTGATTTGTCGGCGCTTGACACAGAGACAGATACTTACTGGCGCACGTGTTCGGTGGTTGTTGCCTTTAGACTGGGAAAAAAATCCAGTAAGCACTCCTGAGAGCCGCGGTTTGGTGCTGGCTAAAAGCGTCAGATGGCGATTTCGAGTTTCTTGCGGTCTACATTTGTTCACACTGCTATCATGCACCCATCGGGCAAATTCCTGCCGCTGCTCACAAGCGCATGTTCTCACGAAGGACGTCTGGATCGCACTCGAAGGCGATGCTGTGCGACTTGATGCACCTGTATGAGTCGCCGCCCTAGTTGTGATCTACTACTTCTACTGTGTGAATACTGTGTGTAGTAACCCCGGAGGGAGGAGCGTCGCAGGCTCCTGTAGTTCATCAGTTCTTACTTGTTATGCACCATTTTGATTTTCTTTGGCAGTCAAACTGTTTTTTTCTTCCTCACTACTTCAACGACAGGAAATAATGCTTATCGGTGTAGGTAAGTACTACTAAATCGGCAGCGGACAACATCTTTTTCATGAATAGTATAGACTAACGTTGTGCGGTTCATCGGCGATTCAGGATCTCCGAACGCAGAAAGTCATTCGGTTCGTAGATATTGACAGTTTTCGTTTATACATCCGCTTGTCGGGAGCAAATTGAAATTCAGATTCGGGTCAGGTCGATGCTGAAAACACGGAAATTAAAAGTAGAATCGGTTTTGTTCTTTATTATTTTCCATTTCCACCACGACCCGCAGCCACGGGCTATCGAAGCTACCAGGTAAATTATATTTTTCGGTTGTATGATCCACGCACGGCCACGGACGTGGTAGTCAAGTCTGTCTCTGTTTGTTGTACTACGCTGGCTTGGTATTGCTTTCTTATTTCTTGCTATTGCTTGACAGTGACGCGCTTCGGTCGTATCTTGATGGTGTGTCGTCGGTTCCAACATGTTTCCCGCTTGTGCACCTCAGAACAAGGTCACGCTTTTGCATCTTCGTGGTAGGCTACCTAGCGGGTTCGCCGGGCATCTTCATGCTCTTGCATCTTCATGCTCTTGCATCTTAGCGGGTTCGCCGGGCCCGGGGGGGCGGGGGGGCTGTCGCCCGCAAGGAAGCGACGGCGGATTACCTTACGGGGGATCTAGATGGAACAAAGGGGCGCCCCCCAAAGTGGGGCAGTAGCATCGGGGGAAGGGCTTGCTAAGCTGGAACCGCGGTCGGCCGCGTGGGCGGCCAAAAGGTGCGCCAAAAACGCAGCCTCCCACCGGGGGAAGGTGTAAAAATGGTGATTTTCGCGTCCATGGGCCCATTGGTATCCGAAAAGTGAGAGTTTTTTTGTGTCGCGAATCCACCCGTTACGCTTGCGAAAAAGTAGCGAACTTGTTGGACCCTCCGTGGGTCCGCAGTAACATCGTCTTTCGCAAGAAAAAAATGAAAAAATGAAAAAAAAAATCGCCCATTTGTAAAGGGCCTTGCGCTCAATCCGAAATTTGTCAGGCCGCCAAACACGGCGGCATGGTGAAAGCGTACTCAGTGTATAGTCGTGCTTGGGGGTGTGATGTTTTGCCATTTTTGGGACAGAGGCCTCCGCCTGATCAAGCGGATTCTCGTCGTGTTTGAGGTGCAAAAGCGCCGCCCACAAAAATGCAAGAAATGAAAAAAAAAAGCTCAAACGAAAACAAGCAAAAACCACACGACCGCCATATCGTGCGGGGTAACATTAGGCGCGACGGTATGGCGCGCCACGCCAGTTTTTGGATTCTCGCGCGACCGTCCCCGCGCAGCCCGAGCCCCGCCCGGCCCGCCCCCTGCGGGGGCGCCCTTGATCCGTTCCACTCTTCGCAGCACTCTGGGGCAATTCCTTTCTGGCCCAAGAAGAAGGCTGTGAAGAACAAGAGCGGAGCGGGGTCGCAGCCGTTGGGCCCAGACCTCGTTATCGCGCGCGGCCGTCGAAATGCGCGCGTCGCGGTTTTTGCTTCGCAAAACGAAGTGCGCAGCGATTGATCACCGTATCGCCCTCCGGGCGCGACCTTAATATTTCCCGCTTGTGCACCTGAGAACAAGGTCATGCTCTTGCATCTTCGCGGTAGGCTACCTAAACTCATCCATCGCAAACGCAGCGCGAACGCAGCGCGAAGGCTTTGCCGTTGCCATATGGGAGGGACTCGGGAGTATGCAATCACTCGCAAAGTCGGGCATTTCTAAGTGTGTTTTGCCTTCAGAAAGCGGATCGGCGGGAATTTATGTGAATTTTGTCGAAAGCAGCCGAAACAGCAATTACCAAGCGGGAAGAGGGTAAAAAAGAGCAGTTTTGCTGCTCCGCCCGGTCTGAATCTGAAAAAAGAGAGTGGCATTTTCGGCTAGGGTCGATGGTGTGATGCGTTTCATAGCGGAAATTGCGTCACTTCCGGGCAGCTCCAGCCGCTTAAAAATTGAAAAAAAGTGCTTAAAAAGTGTGATTTTTCGCAGCATGCAAGCAGCCGACAAAATTTACCGATTTTCTGCAGTCCCCGGGAAGTGCTTAGAAATTGAAAAAAAAGACGAGAAAAGTTACATTTTTCGCAGCGTGGAAGCGGGCAACAAAATTTGCCGATTTTCTCCAGTCCCCGGAAAACGCTTGGAAATTGAAAACGACAATTTTCGCTGGAAAAGCAAAAGCCGCTTAAAAATTGCCGCTCAAAAGGGGTTCGCAAAATTTTCCGCAGGCCCGTACCACTGGGATTGGACGAAGAGAAACCAATTATCAGCAAGCCTGTGGAGGTGTGTCACACGGGCACGGTTTTCGGCCTCTCTGAAGTCGCAAACTGGAACCCTTCCCCCGCTTGGAAAAGCCCGATCTGGGTGGCCCAAAAGGCCAGCCGATAGATGAGCGCTATGGCATAGTGGCCCTCAGAGAAGGCTACTTTGTTCCAAGGGGCATCGAAAGGATGCCCCGCTGCGAAATAGCAGACCGGATTTCGCCTTCAATGCTTATCGCAGGAGCCTGCGGGCCGCCGCGGGCTCCACCACTTCCCCGCGGCCCCAGTTTGTCATGCAGGGGGCGAGAAAGGATGCCCCGCTGCGAAGGCGGATGGGGGGGGGTCCGGGGGGGGCTTGCCCCCCCGGCCAGATACCTTCCGGGCCAGGTGGTCAGTTTGTGATGCAGGGGGCGAGAAAGGAGGCCCCGCTGCGAAATAGCAGACCGGATTTCGCCTTCAAAGCTTATCGCAGGAGCCTACGGGCCGCCGCGGGCGACAGTAGTTGTCCGCGGCCCAAGGGCCGCGAGCACAACTGCGGCCCGCGACCCAAGAAGAAGAAGTGGGAATCTAGAAATTAAAAAGAAAATGGCGAAAGCGCAGCCCGCGGGCCGCGGCGATGTTACAAAAAGGTAGGTGGGCCTTCGCGCTGGTTAGATTTTCGCGCACGCATTTGGTTACCAATATCGCCCTCCGGGCGCGACCTTAATATTTCCCGCTTGTGCACCTGAGAACAAGGTCATGCTCTTGCATCTTCGTGGTAGGTTACCTAAACTTTCTCATTCTGGCTGCACAGCCGCGTTGACATAAAAACTTCCTCAGATATTGTTGATTCCTGCTCTGCAGTTGGTACAGCCCGAATCCATTTTTTCAAGTCACGTTAGACCAGAAAATCGGAAGAAGTGCATACTTTTTCGCGCACCCGCTGGCATGGCGGGCCGCTTTCGTTTCGCTCCGGGGGTGGTGGGGTGCCCCGACAACACACCCGGCCCGAGAACCTCGCTGCGCCATGCAGCGGCGCGGGCGTTGTGGCTTGTTAAAGAGAGCCGGGGTGGCCTCCCGGCCTCCAAGCCTGCCAAGAGCGAGAAGCGCCGCCCCGCCGAGCGGCCTCTCCGCGGGCCCATCCCTGTCGGGCCGGTGCGCCGCCGCCATGTTTTTGGCCGGAACTGCATGGGCCTGCTCGCCGTACCGGAGGGGCCGGCCCTTGAAGCAGTAGGGCGCGCGCCCCTCAGGTGGGGCCTGCTTCGGCCCCAACAGCCGCCCGCCCCTCAAGTGGGGGGCAGGGAAGGGGGGGCCCGGAAGGCGCGCGCGCCCCCCCCTTCTGGGGGGGGGGGGGGTAAAAAGGGGGCCGAATTGGGCCAATTCTATCCCCTCTTTTAGGGGGGGGCAAAAAATGGCCTTCCCCCGATGCTCAGGGGGGAGCAAAATGAACAGAATCCGGCTCATTTTACCCCCCCCCTAAAAAGGGGGGGCGAATCATTTCAATTCAGCCCCCCTCTTTACCGCCCCCCCCCCCCCGGCAGGGGGAGGCGCGCGCGCCTTTCAGGGGGCCGGCAGTTCACCCGGCGGCCGGGGGCCCCGGAAGGGAAAGGGCGCGCCCGGCCGCAGCAAAGGCGCGAGCTTTCCGGGCTGTGCAGGGCTTCGCCTTGGGGCCCCGGAATGCACGCCGCGTCGGCTGTGTGTCCCCGACGTGGGCCCCGCGCGGGGGCGGGTGGCGAAGTGCTGGCTGCGTGCCGTCACCTTCCTAACTACGCCAGGCCGACCCGCCCCGGTTCCGGCCGCGCAGCCGCAATGCCGGAGGCTAATTTTTCCGGGATAAAGCAGCCCGGAACGCGGTCGCGACTTCGCACCCCCCGACTTCATTCCGCCCACGACCCCCATTGCAAGGGGATGCGCAAAAAAACATGTACTTCTTCCGATTTTCTGGTCTAGTCACACTTTTGTATGTTGATGCTATTCACTTTGACCTCCTGAAGAAAAGATGATTAAAAAGTCCCCATTTATTGAGCACGAATTTGATTGAATTTGAAAATTTGTTTCCATATTATCAGACCGCCTAAATATTCAAGAACATCATGGCAAGCCAATGTGACAAAAGTGCACACCAGCAGTACAAACGGCACTACGTACATCACACTGACCATGTCGCCGCTAGTGTAGTTCTGTTCCAAGTAAAAACCCGATGAGGATGATGAAATTCTGTCTCCTTCTTGCCTCCTACCACCAGGGCGGCGGAGGCGGACCACTTTTCGCCGGCGCGGTGTGGGATCGATTGTTTGGCCGGGAAGATGAAGATGGTTTCTTAGGGCCAGCACATGATGTTCCTGCTCCTCGAGAGCAGAAGAAGGACTTGACGTTGAGCGGAGGAGAATCTTCTACTTTCGCCACGACTTCTAGTTCTGCCACGACTTCTAGTTTCGCCGGAGACGAGCACAAGACCAGTTCGTCGCCCTCTCTCTTGACGACCGATGCGCAGGCGGCAGCGGCCAGTCTTCCTGGTGCGCACGACCAGAAGATGTTGAAGAAGTATCGGCTGCGGGGATCGAAAAATCAACACTTCTTGGAGGACAACGCCGCTAGTACAACTTCTTCCCAGGACCACGACGGGCACAATATCGAGATGGACGGTTTCAATACCGCGGCCGCGGGAGCGCTGCAGACGCAGACCACTTCTGCGGATAAAGATCCTGCTGATGAAATAGAAAACCAGGAACAAATTATAGCGCCAAACACGTCGAAAGAGAACACGAACCCAGGTGCAGCAGCTACCGGGAAGGGCGTTCTTGAGCGCAAAAGTTCCAAGCACAAGAACCACGGGGACCACTTCTACACGAGCACAACAGGAGCGAAGTACAACGAACAACCGGCGGAAGTACAAGTAGACGGGCAACATCAACCCGAAGCTCCTGCAGCTGCGTTCCTGAACACCAGGGTTACAAGTACAACTGTGGCCGATGATGACACACCTCCTCCTCGTCCCCCATCTCATACTATGTTGAAGTCGAAAACGCCCCCGGCCCCGGCCTCCCCGCACAGCTTATCAACCAGAACCACGAGGACTACACTGCAGCCTCAAGAAGTTCTTGTCGGAGCTCCTGTTGCAGTGCTACCACAGCACGACGATATTAACACAGGCTCGGCTTCATCGTCGTTTTTGGGTCGTCGTTGTTTCGGTGATGGGGGCGGATGTGGTGGTAGTCAACAAGCTCCTCCAGCAGGCGCTCCCCCGCCGGCGCCCAGGGCGCCTGGTACAACTCCTACGCCGAAAAATTTGAATCAGAACCAGCAACAATCCACAACTCCTGTTGCTGTTGTATGGCGTTCTCAAACGTTACATTCTGAACTGTTACGTGGATTTGTAATGCAAGAACAGCAACAGTGAAACAGGCAAGATTGCAGCTTTCGCATCACAGATTTTCCACAGATCATCATGCTGCTTAGCGCTTCAAAAATTTGTCATGCTAAGCACGTTGATCAAGTGGAGGGTGGTGGCAGTTTTGCATGACAAATCCGTGTAACAGTTGAGAACGTAACACTTGAGAACGCCATATGTTGCGGGAGCACCAGGCCTTCCGCTTGCACCGGGAGGTGCTGGCGGTGTCCTCTCGTCTTCCGGGGGTGATCCTGGCGCCCCTGGTGCAACCCGGCAACCCCTGTTGCAGAGCAGTGCAGCGCAAGTGCCTGCGCCAGCAGGTAGCGCAACTTCAGCGCAACCATTACTGCAGAGCAGTGCAACTACAGCCCCGCTTGCGCCCGGACCTCCTCCTGGTGGGAGTCTTCAACCTCCGCCCCCAGAGGCGAGGACGATGTTGACCACCAGAACGTCGGTCCAACAGCGCGCCGAGGGCGGACTCCCACCTCCAACCACAACTGTGCCAAGCAGTGCGACAACTACGGGTGCTGCCCCGCTTGCAACAAGTGCAACTTTTGGTGACTCCTCTACTTCCACTGCGTTGCGACCTCCCGGACCACCGTTCGCGCCCTCGGGCGGCGGGGGCGCGGAATCGGTCTATCAACCGGGAATAGGCCCTACCCAGCGTGTAGTTGGAGTTGCAACTGGACCTGGAGCAGGCGGATCGCCACCTCTGGCGACGACTACATTGACGGCTCCTGGCGCACCTGCTCCGCCCGTGCCGACCACGACGACGATGACCACTCCGTCCGGTGTTGTACCCGAAGGTCCGCCCCCCGGTGGTGATGTGGGCACCAGCTCGGGTGGTCGAGGTGGGACGACCGCAGTTGATGCTGGTCCTGATGTTGAGAAAGCACCTGAACTACAACCACTACCTGTTAAGGTTTTGCGCCCCGAGGACTGGTCTCTGGCGGAAATGCAAAATACACTGCCTCAAGGAGACAGCAAAGCAAAGGAGATGCTTATTCCAGAGCAAAAACAATTGAGCCCACGACTAACGAGGACCCTAGAGTCGGTTACAGTTCAACATGAATATTATCGCATACATGGTTGTGGTTCTACTTTCGTGGTTTGATAACCACGAATGTAGAACCAGCATATATCTTCCAGTAATACGCATGACAATCAAGTAGAAGTACAAGAACAGGTCTCCTGGGGTCGTCATCGTCAATGGCCATGAGGCTACTTTCTTTCTCCTAGCATATACGATGCGGAAATCGCTAAAGCGGACGTACGCACGAAAATTTTGGTGGAAAATGTGATGGGCTGGAAGCTTTCTACCTCGCCAGATCAACCTTCACCGGAAGGTCTTTCGACTGGTGCAACAACTACTGGCGAAGCAAGCGATGATCCGAAGACAACGACCGTCCGCGTCCGCAAGTGTTATCAAGATACGAAGATCAGTATCCTGTGTGAAAACGTCCCCACCCCGCAGTCAAGATGGGAAATTTGCTAGACAAATCCACAAGTTTTGGGACTAGCGCATGACAAGTTTGGGGACGCAGCATAGTCCTGCCTAGGTACTTGTTAGCCGCGACGCATTACAGCTCCACTCATCTCTTATCCTGATTCGCGCATGACAGATTACCAAACACGAGCAGAAAATGCCCGTCATGCTGAGCCGCATGATAGATGTTTCTGGGCATACAGATTTGCACGACAACTTCTTTGGATTGGGGACGTTTTTTCTCTGGATATGCAAGGGTGTTGGTCCGAGCAATTTCATCGAACATTTCTTCGTGACATTTGACCTTCCGGACGGCACGGAGTGGACGTCCGAGTATGGTCCGAACGGCGGCGTGGATATGGATTCTGCAAACATGTCCTCTGGGTCATCATATTGTTGAAGGGTCGTCCACCAGGTTTGTCATGCTTGGCCAGTATGACTTGTCTCAACGATCTGTGATGCACGTTCTTACCCAAAAACCGCAGCTCCTTGCTGTCATGCACAAAACAAAGCGGTTTGCCATGCAGAAAGGGCACCAGTACCACCTAGCGCCCCAAAGCATTTATTATGCTTGGTTGTGAATCTGAATGGAGGCGTCCTCATGACTGTCCCACCCGCATCACAAGTTTCCAGACTCCGACATGTTTGCACTTGATCGCGGACACCTATGAGAGCAGGAAGGACAATCGGAGGCTCGCGAGATTGAGTTATTTCATGTGCAAGCATTATATTAAACAAGTATCGAGTACTCGGACTCGGACAATGAATTGCGGTTGCGCATGACAAATCTAACTTTCCACCTTAATATGCTCCAGCATGAAAAATTGCATTTTTCTTCGATCATCTTGTTCTACAACGTACTTCGGAAATGAAATTCGTACGTGCAATTCATTGCTACGAAAAGTAAAAAGTACTTAGTGCGCTACTTTTGCGATGCATAGGAGTGGCCTATCAGATGATACTGGGCAGGCCCCTTTAGACGATGCTGCGTGGGAGAATTTCAAGCAACAGGACCGGGATTTCCAGGCCAGACAAGATGAGTTCGGTGTGCAAGACTGGGGAGACTACATGGCAGCGTATCGGGCCCTTGGCAAACAAGATCCCGCCATATGCCTAAAAATGCAAATATGTCTGAATCTGGAAGAGCGCACTTGTTTATTGTCATGCATCTTCTCGTGGACCAAGCAAGAGCAACCAGATGGACTGGAAGACTAGATACACAGAGAAGCATGACAGATTCTTGCACAGGAGCTTCCTAATGCCCAATCTGCATGTTGAGAAATTCGCTCTATGCGTACAACTAGCAAGAAAAAATAATGTGGGTATCTCTTGGCAAGACCAAGAGATATTTGTCTGTTCATCCAGACACATCAGACTTGGCAAGACACGTGGCAGTGTAATTTCAGACACCATGATTGGGATATTTGCACTGGATACGCCGGCGAAGCGAAAAACCAATATAAATCGCCGTGGTTGTGTGCGTTTCAGAAAGGCGCTGTCCAAAAGGTCGCGAAAGCCTGGAGAAACGACAAGAGCACACTTTTGCAGACCGGAATCAGCGCTTTGATTGAGCCGGTCTGGGAAAACTTCGAATTCGAAGTTATGGGGCTGAACAATGGATATCAAGAGGAAAAATCCCCCCTCCCCATATCGAAATGGAAATCTGTGATGCAGGATTTGTGCACACAAATCGGATTTGTCCTGCGGTAGAGGACTGCAGACAGATACAAAGCCCGGAAAGGGGCGGCTTGGGGTAGGCACTTAGCATGGCAGACGTCTGCCCTAGTAGCGTAGCAGCATCACAAATCGCCTGCGAAATGCAGCGGAAGCCCTGGCTTTGCTCTCTTGCAGGATAGACTACATCTGTGGCGACAAATCAGCATCACAAATTTTGAAAAGCGCGCCTTTTCGATATGGGGAGGGGGGATTTTTCCTCACAATAATGGCGAAGAATTAAAGAAGCGCCTCAACCAGCTCGCCGTTGCGACCGGTTTCGTCGCGGGAGAATACAGCGCTCTTCGGCCATACGGCAAGAACTGTCAAACGTGGACGAACGAAGTGGCTAACGCCCTCCGGACGCAGAACGATTACGAGTTGAACGTGAGCCAAAAGTCTCGGTTTTGGCCCGGTGGTTCTCGCCTCCGGACGGGAAAGGATTTTTCGGACCCAGAACAAGGCCCAAATTACTTGGTGGAAACGCGAGCCCCGGAGCTGGAAAAGAAGCTCTACGCGTTCCGGGTATGATATTGATAATGCACATAGGTCTGGGTCTAAATAAAGAATTGAACAACTTGTGATGCGAATTTTGCCGGACACAAAAATCTGTGTTGCATGAGCACCAATAGTTGTTCATTTCTCGCAACGCAAAAAGCCGATTTCCCATGCAGAAAAGGCATGATAGGACGGCATGTGCACAACTTGTAATGCGCTTGTCCGCATTCCAGGCCACAACCACATATGTGGTTCAGAACACGCATGGCAAACAGTCGTGTCGAAGTCTTTCAGACCCAGACATGTTTGCACATTCGATATCGGGAGCTATGAAATGCAAAAATGTCTGGGTCTGGAAGGATCCGAACTTGCGATGCGCATTTTAGAACACAGAAAAATCTCTCATGCATGGGTAGCAAAAGCTGCCGACTTTTTGCCACCAAAATGGGGGATTTCTCATGCGGATTCGGCATTGCGGAAGCTTCTCGAAACCTGTGATGCTAGAGCCTCCATGCCAGACCTTCTGTGTCATGCAAAAACAGCATGACTCTTCCAGACCCAGACATTTTTACATTTGATAGGAGCGCCTACGCAACAAGAGCTGTGAGCCGGGAATGGACCCGCGGAAAAAAGAGGCGTACATCTCGCTGTTTGCTATTCCACGAAAAAAACGTTGTTAGTGTAAATTAGTGATGCGCAACATGCAAGATGATTGCGTCCGTCATGCTTGGCATGCATTGCAGGGTCCATGAACAAAGGGCGTTCTTACGTACTATCTGCGCATGACAGGTTTTTGCTGTCATGCCAGACAGATTTGTAATGCTGTTCCTCCAAAAAAGTGACAATTACAATGTTTTTTTCTTGGATATTCGCCTACCACAGTCTCTTGCTCAAATTCTGGATACAAGAAGTGGACACTCTCTTGCAGAAACATGGACTTTAGGCACTGCAAAAGGTTCTTCGTACTTACTCGTAGAAGTCGTAGTTGTGATTCTTGCAAGAAGTATGCATTATGCAACAAGTTTCATCTACTTCCTAGAGGTAAAAAATATGCATTGCGCCTTGCATTTCTCATGCTGAGAAAATTTGTTAAAGCAATCCCATACCCATAGTACGACCACGATCTCGAAATGATCTCGATGCCTTTGCAGTGCATAAAGGTGACGCGCTTCGCAAACGGAACGCAAACGCTGAAATCGCGAAAATTTCCATCCAAGCCGAGTGCCCACCACCCAGGCGTATCAAATGTAAAAATGTCTGGGTCTGGAAGATTGCCAGGTTTGTCATGCATATTTTGAATGACCCAGGATCGATCTGTGATGCATGCCTTAGCATCACAGATTTTCAGAGGACTTTGTGATGTAGTCTCTACCGCATGAGAAATGCCCTCGTCTTCACGGAGCACAAACTGGAGTTGTCCTTTTGCTGGTCATGCAATACAAATTTTTTTAGAATCCAGAGACAGCATGACAAGTTTGAAATCTTCCAGAGGACCCAGACATTTTTACGTTTGATAAGGCGAGTCGGTCACCTATATCCTGGACACTAAGCAGCTATTGGCCTCGCTCTCCGAACGCCGATCGTACTGTTCTAGTCCCAGAGCGACCATTTTTTGTGCTTGTGATTTGTCGTTGCACAGTTTGTAATGTCAAGAGTAGAAGACCTCCCTTGCTGCAGATCCAGCAACGATGGTGGTCTTCTGTTTGTTATGCAAAACCGGCACGGCGCGTGTCGTCCTTGCGATGTATTTTTTTTTTTCGCCGTAGCTTTATATTTTCTCATTTACATTTTTCGACTTTGATTTTTGGGTACTATCTTCCTTCTTGTTTGAATGAATTAAGATTAACATCTTCATAAAAATGATCCTATATCAGTCGCGCTTTTGACGATACCGGTAGCCTGCTTAATAATTGCTGAACATGAAAATGTTTGTTTGTATGGTTCATGTGTGCTTTTTCATCTGATTATAGCGCTACACCAAGATCGATGTTGTTAAAGCTACTTGACTTTTTTGATGAAATGCCAGTGCTCTTTTTTTCTGACATTACAGCCGTACTATCGTCTGTGTATCGCTGCACCGATGCCGCGTCGTAGAAAATGAATATCAACGTAGTCGGGGAAATCGCATTTGTCCACATCGGTCGCGCTGTGAAGTTCTGGCGCTTTCTTGTTTTTAGGAAAACATCATGGTCCTGCGCAAATCGGCAAAAAATCGCTATCTCCTTGGTTGTACCACTATATTTCCTCCTCTCTAGTACTAGCACGCAGCTTGTAAGAATCATGTCGGTTCGAACTCCTAACTACAAGAAGTGCTGTCCCGATCGGTTGTAGTCCATTCGTGCATAGACTTCTCCGAATGGTCAACATCGGTTGCACACGACAAACAGGTGGCTTGCTGTGGTCTTCGGCATCGTCGCACATAAGTTGTACCTAGGTCGCGCGCACTTGCTACCTATCGCCGACGTGATATTAATTTTAATGCAAGTGCTACTATAATTTCTAAGACCTCGCGTTACCACGAGGCGGTACGTCTTGATTGTCATTTACATCGATCACGTCGACAGGAGGCACCTTGAATGTTGAGTCATGTGACAATTTCAATTTGCATATCCACTAATTCCCGCTACTAGCAGATCGTAATTGGATTGTCAATCCGGTTTGAGACCTTTATACAGAAGGTTGAAGTGTGACCGACATACATTGCCCCGTCACAGAACCAGGAGCAGAAACGAATATTAAATTTAAACCTAGAAAAAAATAATATACAACGACGGTTCGATCACGATCGTCAACAACTACTTAAGAACAACTACGCTAAAAAACTTATCAACACAGTGCGCAACTCCACCCCCTCCCCCTCATTTGTAGTGCATTTCCAGCAGCGCCAGCAGCAGTAGATGAAACCAATGCAAATCAAATGCGGTCTCTGCATGATATACAAAACCACGCGCTGAGCATAGTGCTAGTGCAGTTTGGGCTTCCAGAACTTGTGACGCAAGCACAGCCGAAAGGCTCACCTCAGACAGGATTTGGCATTTTTGCATTACAAACGTGGGGCGGGAGGGGAACTTGTGGACTCGGATATAACTTTTCCTCTTTCTACAATCAAATAAAAATATCCATATCGACATTGTGTCGACATTCGACTTCTTCCAAGGACCAATAGGCGCTTTTTACTTCTTTTCCCTACTACACATCACACTGCCATCTTCTACTTCTTCCTGCACAGAAATAGAAGTTCTTGTAAGCTGCAGCTCATCTACTTTATCTTGCTTCCACCTCCTGGTGAAGATCCTCAAGCGTGAAGATCAGGCGAAATAGTTGTCTGGCGCTTCTGAGTTGTTGTTCTTCTTGGGCCAACAACATCAAGTAGAGAATTTTACAACCAAAAAGAAGTTGTACTAGGCCATGAAGATGTCTCGGAACAAGTCCCTGACCATGATGAAGAAAATGTCAGTCGCTCCTGCGCCTCTGACTGCAGCTGTTTGCAGCGTGCTGGTCGTATTATTACACGCGTTGTGCTGCGGGTGGTCCTCGTATGGATTGCAAAAATGTCTGGGTCTGGAAAGTTGAGCTTGTGAAGATGCTGCGTTTGGATTCTAAAAAAATCTGTATTGCATGAGCAGCAAAGAGAGTGCAATTTTTGCTACACGGAATAAAGGGCATAATTTGTCATGCGGTATAGGCATCAGGAAGCCCTCATAAAATCTGTGATGGTACTAGGGCATGCATCACAGACATCAGGAGTCACGCAAAATGTGCATGACAGACCTTGGATCCTTCCAGACCCAGACATATTTGCATTTGATACCTCGTTTTCTTGCGTGACGAGCGTTCGTGCAGTCCTTCTCCTTGCCAGTCCCAGAAGCCGCGGGCAGCCTCGTGGCGGAAGCAGGGGTAGCAGCAGAGGTCGTCGTGGTCATGCCGGAACGGGTACAGGGGTGGTGCCGGGTATGGGCGTGTCAGGATTGAAATCGTCAGAGTTGAAATAGTTTGTCATGTTGCATGAATTGCAAGGCATGAAGCGCCTCTCTTGCAGGGATGGCAAGTGAGGCCGACTGTCAGCCTGTTTGGGGTCTGCGGTCGAGCTGCGAAATAAAGTAGCATGACAAAAGAGGACGCCTTCTGGGGCCCCTAAACAGCATGACAAACTGAATTTACACGGTGCAGAGATCATCTGTCATGCGCCGCTTGGAAATTGGGCTTCCAACTGGTATCGATTTTATGCATGGCAAACTCTTTCAACTCTGACGATTTCAATCCTGACGCTTCCATACTGGGCGCGGAGCAAGGTGGAAAGGCCGCGTCGGACCAAGGGGCGCACTGGGGCGACGTGCCGGACCCAGTTTGGGCCGTGATCAACGAAGGCGCACGCGCGCGTTCGTATCCGGGCTGGTCCGACTTGATTTCGCTTTTCAGAATCGTGTTTTCCGGTGAGCTCCAACCGGGGGCCGCCCAGCTGGAGCACGCCCGAGACGCGGTGTTGCTGGGGACCATCCAGCGTGCGTGGGGTTCTGAAACGGGACTACCGATCACTCCGGTCGAAGAAGGTTTGATTCGGTGGCATCTCTTTTTCCAGGCGTGGAGCACGTTTCCCCAACAGGTTGTCTCGCCGCTTGCCGAAGTAAGCAGGCGCTTTCGCGGCTTTTCTTCGGTGCGCCAGCCGGCCCGCCTGGGCCAGTTCCTCTCGGAGGAGCTTTTCGCTACGAGTCACGTCGGATGGCAGCAATCCACCGGGCCGGGCGAGTACATTGCGGGTCAGCAGTTCGCTTCCAAGTTTCTCGCCACGTTCGAGACGGCTCTCAAGCGGCCGGGTGCCGCAACGTACCTGCGGGATGGTATATGCATTGCAAATGAGTCTGGGTCTGGAAGATTCTAAACTTGTAATTATACAAGAGGTGAACACGCTCCACACGTAAAAGGTTAAGCTTGTCGCTTTTCGCTTCTTTGTCTTTCTACTAGTCGCAAGCTACCCTTGACCCACTCCGCACTAGAAACCAAAAGCAACACACAACAACGACCAGGCAGGCACCCCGCCGCACCCTCACGCACTCCCCACAGGCGCACAGCAAGGCGACAGTCCCAGT
>CAJINV010000006.1:1829908-1941848 GCA_905178155.1 Amoebophrya sp. A120
CCCCCCCCCGCGCCCCCCCCGCCCTTTCGATATGATGACACTGCGCCCCAATCTGTATGAAAAGTTTTTAGCTTTAAGATTATAACTTTAAGATCTAAGATCATGACTTTTGAAGCCATGCCCGGGCATGGAAAGAAAGAAAGAAAGACGCTTGATCATTGATTTACTATGTGATCTAAGATTTAGATTAAGACTCATTAAGATTCAGATTTAAGATTGAGACTGAGATTGTGACTTAAGATTGCGATTTAAGATTGAGATTGGGACTAAGATTGGGATTGAGACTAAGATTTGAGATTGAGATAAGATTTGATATTCAGATTTAAGATTTAAGATTCAGATTTAAGATTTAAGATTGATTTGAGATTGAGCAAAGATTTAAGATTGAGATTGAGATTGAGATTTGATATGAAATTGAATTATTCATGAAATTGAATTATTCAATTTGAATTATTCACGAAATTGAATTATTCAATTTGAATTATTCAGGAAATTGAATTATTCGCGAGTCTTGCGATGAAATTGTAGATATGACTATCAATCTTCAATCGCACCAGTCACGCATGACAAACAAGGCCCACCCGAGCGTGGGGACAGGGTCCCCACGCTGGGGCCTTGTGCTCGTCCCTAGTGGCGCTAGTGGGGGAAGGGTGTTCGGCATCGGGGCGGACAGCGTCCGCCCCTCGCCTCACACCAGGCGCGCGCGTAGTGGCTTAGTGCGCGAAACGCTAGTGGGGGAAGGGTGTTCGGCATCGGGGCGGACAGCGTCCGCCCCTCGCCTCACACCAGGCGCGCGCGTAGTGGCTCAGTGCGCGAAGCGCTAGTGGAAAAAGGGCGAATTAGGCGCCCTGCATTTTGCAAGAAAAAACAAAAATAGAAGCAAAGTGAATATCTCTGTGTGGCTTCTGCAAAAAAGTTCTCTAATATTGAAGCGCAACGCCTTTCCGGTTCCACAGAGCAAAGAGAGCAGCTGTTTCCTGGCCGTGCATTGCAGAGATAGCCGCTTTTTTATTTTTGCATGGCAACGCGAACGCAAAGACTTCTTTGCTTATGGAGGCAGTTTGTGTTACAGCTTTAATCTTTTTCAATTTTTGCGTCGTTTTTTTTTTTTGGCGCTTTTAATTTATTTTTCACGTCAAGAGCGGCATTTGGCGTGAAAAATAAATATTTGCGCCCAGGCGCTGGCCTCGCCTTTGCTTTATCCTCACGCTTCGCCTGTCGCGGCCACCTGTCCAGGTCACCTGTCCAGGTCACCTGTCAAGGTCACCTGTCACGGTAACCTGTCACGATCACCTGTCAAGGTCACCTGTCAAGGTCACCTGTCAAGGTCACCTGTCAAGGTCACCTGTCAAGGTCACCTGTCGCCGGGGGGTAGGCGGGACCAGAACCCGGAAGTCAAGCAATGTAAATATTAATCCCCACTTTCTACCTTATCCCGCATGACAAACTGCGTTATCATGATTTGTCAAAAATTTATTATTGCAAGTAGACGCGCATTTTTTTTCCAAGTTCGGTGCCCAGATATGAGTACTTATTTTTCATCTTCTGGCGGATACAATTCCATGTCCACCTGAGCAGACCCGCAAGATCCAAGCGTTGCTCTTTGATTATGGCTTGCTCAGATGTTAGTTGCAAAAATCTCAAACGTTTTTACAATAGACGAGTCTGGATTTTGTATTGCATGACGGGCATGACAGACTCGCAGAGGCAGAGCGACGTTTCATTTTCTGCAATAGAAATTTATGTTCCAGAGAAATCCAGTGCGATTTGCGTTCGGGACTCCTCGTCGAGATGAACGTGTCATGCGCAGGAATCTTCCTATCGGAGTACGAGTAGGCTAGATCATGCACAACTCTTCTTGCATCACAGATTTCAACATCCATAATCTATTGGACTAAACGTTTCTTTGAGAAGATTGTAACTCCACCTGAGCAGGTTATATTGCGTCGGGTGAAAACCTAGACGAGGCAGGAATGAAACTAAACCAAATGGAGGAGGAAATGTTGGACCACGAAGAGGAAAACGCAAAAGAAACATCAATTTGTTCCGAGAAGAAGAACTCCTCGCGCGCAGAAGTAGAAGCACAACCTCAACCACCTCCAGGGCAGCAAGATGTAGATGACGACGAGGCGGCCCCCGCGGGCACACTAGTACGCGACGAAGTTGTACAACTAGTACACGAAAAAGCTCGGCGGGGGGAAAAAGATGTAGATAACGTTGACAAGGACGAGGCCGGCACAACACTAGTACATGACGAAGTACCACTAGTGCACGACGCTCCTTGGGGGGAGCAGCAGCAGCAGGAGCAGCAGCAGCAGGCTAGCACTACCACCAGCAGTCCGCAGGCGGAGAACAACAAGGCTGGGGACGAGCAGGGGCGAGAAGTAGAGGAACACTTAAAAAGCCAGGTCGCCGCCTCCAGTAGTTCTACTTCTGCCACCACGAATGACAACCACGACCCGCACGGTACACGCTTTCCGCAGAGGCTGGACGTAGGCGATATTTTCGGTGATACCTTTTCGTCCGCAGCTGCAGCCTATGCATTGCAAAAGTAGAATCGTTGGACTAAGTAGCAGAAATTAATTGAATTATGCAAATTTCGATTTCCTCAAGTAGAAGTAGAACAAGGAAAACACAATCTTCCATGCGTGTTCCTCGTCGGGTAGAAAGTTGGATTTGTCATGCCGGACTGCAATTACTAACTAGTAGTAGTAAGTATGAGTCTGCGATAGAAAGATTACTTTTGCAGAGGATACGACCGGCCTGAAGGCCGTCGACGAAACCGAAGCACAGATCACACAATATGGCGTTCTCAAATGTTACATTCCCAACCGTTGTTTACATGATTTGTCATGCAAAATTGCAAGCAGGATGAGAATCGCAATCGACGTGATCAAGCTGCTTCAACATCGCATGACAAATTTTAGCAAAGCCAAACAGGCTAAGAATCTGTGCCAAATCTGTCATGCGAGACGTGCAAGGTCAGCACCCCTTGCACTTCTGCCATTCTTGCATCACAAAATCATGTTGTAACGGTTGAGAATGTGAGAACACCTGAGAGCGCGGCCATACGCAACAAGCGGAAGAAGCGAAGCGGTCGCGAGAGGGGGCGTCTTGTACTTTTCAGGAAGAGCGGCAAGACCTCCAGAGACAGAAGGAAAAGCTGGTGCTAGAACGCACCGCGTGGCAGAAAAGTGTATCCTGTGCAAAAGCATCGTACTCGTATTGTAATCATGCATGACAAATCCTTGAATTAAGGTAAATCCGCATTACAAATTTTGTTTCTCGTGCTGAGGAAATCTGTAATGCATTTATACGAGTACGGTACTTTTGCAGTTCATATAGTGTCTGCGCCAGCTACTCGGAGGCACAGCGTTTTCAGCAAGAATATGGCGTTCTCAACTGATGTTACATTTTTCTCAACTGTATGCATAAATTTGTCATCATGCAAAACTACTATACCATATGCCGTGAGATGGTCAAGCTACTTCGCGCACGACATCAAATCTCGGAACAAGGGCCAAACAGCATCTAAGTCTGTGCCAAATGTTCTGTGAAGCAAAAGCAGCAAGCTTGCCACCCTAGAACTCTTGCTATTGTTCTCGCATTACAAATTCGCGTAAAAACAGTTGAGAAGGTACTACCCGATTTGGGAAAGCCATAAAGACTTGAAGCGGACCGAACAAAAGCTGAAGTTGCAGGAGACGCATATGAAATGCAAAAGCATCGTACTAGTAGAAATCGCATTAAGCAATAGAAATGGAATTTGTAATCCGCATTTGCCTTAATAAAAAGATTTGTAATGCACGACTGCGATTACTACGAGTACGATACTTTTGCACAGGATAACGCATTGGAAACAGCAAGAAGTCCAGTGGAAAAGTATCAAATGCGAAAAATGTCTGGGTCTGGAACAAAGCAACTTGTCATGCTAAACCTGAATCATGTAAAAATCTGTGTTGCATGATAATGGTGCTTACCAAAAGCTGTCCACTTTTGACCTAATCGAGAGGTGGCAGTTCCTCACACAGGATAGGCATGATACAACTCTCACAGTAGAATCTGCCATGCTATGTCCTACAACATGCCAGACAATTTTGCAGTTGATAAGAAGGATTGAAGAACAGTACAAGTCGCGACTCGCGGAGAAGCAGGCACAAATTGACGAACAGCGAAGGGAAATCGCTACCCAGAAGGCAGTATCCTGTGCAAAAGTATCGCACTCGTGGTAGTTGCAATCATGCAATACAAATTTCCATCTCAAGGTAACTCAGCATTACAAACTCCATTTGATGTCATGCGGAGCTAATTTGTAATGCGATTACTACTAGTACGATACTGTTGCAATTCATAGGCAGAAGTCGCCTCCTGGCGCGACAAGTTCATCAACAAGTTCGAGGGCGCAGTTGTGCTGCAAGAACGGTCCCACCGCGCGCCAGGTTTTTTTAATAATAGTACCAGCAGTGCTATCAAAAAAAAAAAACTGTGTAAGTGTAACTTTTTTGCAGGAACAGCATCACAGATTTGTTTTGCATGACAGAAAACCTCTCATGCGTAGCTAGTAAGCGAAAACACGTATCAAAATAGCCTCTGACGCATATCCGGCATGACAAGTGTATACTGTATTGCAACATCTGCAAGACAAAGTTACACTTACACAGTTTTTTTCTTGCATAAGTGCCGCTCCTGGCGAATTTTTCGCGCACCAGTCCGCCTCCGCTTCCTCCGCTGTGCGTCCCCCTGCGCTGGAACTAAAAAAGTTGGAGAAGAGCCGGGAGGTGGTCCTGACGATCGGCGTTGTGGAAAAGATAGCAAAAGAGTATTTATGCAGTGCAAAAGTATCGTACTCGTACTTATGCATTACAAATCCAGTTCCTAAGGCAAATCCGCATTACAAATTCAATTTGTAATGCTGAGCCAATTTGTATTGCAACTTATACTTGTGCGATGCTTTTGCATTTCATAGTATTGCGAAAAATACCACGCGAAACTGGACAGACGGGTGGAAAAACTAGAAGCATTTATTTCGGAAAGCGGGAACAAGATGTTGGCGATTTCCGGCGAACAGGCCATCATCTCACGACAGGGTGGAAGCCAAATCAATACGAGCAGCAAGTCGTCCGGAAGTTCTGCAATGCTGGCAGGAGGCAGTAAAAGTATCGACGGCGGTGCTGCAACATTAGGAGAAAAAAGTGCTCAACACCTCCAGCCGGGGACAGCTTCTCTTCAGAACGCCGGTGCGTCCTCAGGGGAGAGACGACAACTGGTAGAAGACCACGCAGGTTGCAAAGTTCTCGATCTCGTGAAGAAGATGAATATGAAAAACACTGATCAAGTAGAAAAGTGCGGTAACAACCAGGGCTTGTTAGTCGGTAGTTCTAGATCAACTTGTGAAGTTGTCGGTGTCGGCGTCGGCCACCACCTCCTACAGGAGCACCACCTCCACAGCAAAAGCGACAAAACGAACAAATATGGTGCAGACAAGGGGTTATCTTCAAAAGAAGCAGGTGCAGGGTCAGAAGGCGGTGGTGGGACAGGGATTGTGGACGAGTCAAGCTGCGAGGACGAAATAAAGGAGAGCCAAGAAGTATGCAATGCAAAAGAAGTATCGTAGTCGCACTGAAAATTGCAGTTATGCATTACAAATCCAGATGCTAAGGCAAATCCCCATTACAAATTCCATTTCTAATGCTGAGAAAATTTGGATTGCAATCCCTACTAGTACGACTACGATGCTTTTGCGGTTTATAAGAACTACGTTCTCGTCAGGTCAGCTGCAACGGACGACGAGGTCGACTGGATGATGAACAAGAACACGGTGGAGCACAAGTAGAGCTCTTGCTATGGATTGCAAAAATGTCTGGGCCTGGAAACTTGTAATGCTAAAAATGAATGTTGATAGACGCACTGCAATACGCAGCTATGCATGAGAAATTGTTTGGCTGCTATCTCTTACGTATTCCGCATGGCAAACTGCGTTTTTCCATGACAGGTAAGAGGGCTTTATTTTCGTGCCTATGCAACACAGATTCTCGAGGGAGTCATGCCATACTAGCATGACAAATTTGGCATTCTTCATCCAGACCCAAACATTTTTACATTTGACACTTGCCGGACCAGAACAACGATGATCACGAGCCAGTAGTTCTTGCGCCGTCCAGGCAGAAAGAACACGTCGTGGGCCACGCCATCAGGGAACAAGAAGATGTTGGTCTTACTCCCTCGGCAGATGATGCGATCATGGAAGATGTAGTTGCCCTATCAAATGTAAAAATGTCTGGGTCTGGGAACTTGTGATGCTGGGTAGCGTCTCATGATGAGGCTACAAATGCTGGCTCAGCATGACAAGTCACTGAGCTCCTAGGTGTTGCTTATTCTGCATGACAAACTGCGCTTCTGCATCACAGAAAAGCGCAGCTCTTGGGTAACGTGCATGACAGATTTAAGAGTCATGCAAGACAAGCATGACAAACATGCATTCTTCCAGACCCAGACATTTTTGCAGTTGATATGCCCCCTCAGCTGCATCCGATGACGAGGAAAGAAGTAGAAATTTTTTATCCCGTGCAAAAGTATCGTACTCGTACTAATCGCGTTTATGCATTACAAATTTCTTTCTCAAGTGAAATCCGCATTACAAATTTCATTTTTCATGCTGAGGAGATTTGTCATGCGATTTATACTAGTACGATAGTTTTGCAATTCATATTTTTATGACCACCACCATATTAGAACAAAGCAGGCTGCTCAGGAGAATAATCAGGTGAAGCATGTTGAGGAGCACTCGCACTCGGACGACAGCAGGTCCTCCTTCCAAAGTGACGAAATATCAAACTAAAAGCGTTATTAACGTTAAAACGGAACTTGTGATGCAGTAATGCATCAGAGAAGGCAGCCAAATTTGTATTGCGTAGCATGCATGGAAGGCCAAATTTGTAATGCATGGCTGCCTTTTGTGAAAACCAAAACCGTTAATGTCGACACTTTTTTGCTTGATACGAAGGTAGCAGGGAAGTAGATCGTGATGTCGTCCACCACGACGACGACCAAGATTTGGATCCGAAACAAGAAGGCGCGAAAGAGGATCAACAGCACCAGGTCATCGTTCAGGAGGCTCAGGGTCACGACGACGACGACGACGTAGAGGAGGATGAGAGTGCAGAGGAAGAAGGTATTCTGAGTAAAAACGTCCGCACCCCATGAGAGGCATTTTCTAGGCGTGCTTTGGAATTTGTGATGCTATAATCAGCATGACAAGCTAGATCTGTGATGCTGCTGAACTACCTAAACAGGATTACACTACGCGGCCAAACTTGTCATGCGAAACAACCAAAGCTGGCTGATTTGTCTAGCAGATTTCCCATCTTGACTCTGGTGTGGGGACGTTTTTACTCAGGATACAGGAGCACGACGATTCTTCTCAGGACGAAGATTCTTCTCAGAAAAGCGACGGCTTTTCTGAGGCCGCGGACAGGAGCAGGTATAATACTGCTATATCATGAAGCTGCACGACAAGCAGATGCGCTTTCATGATGCGTTTTATTTGTTACAACCCGTACTAGAAGCAGAAGCTGCAGGGAGTTTTAGAGTCTGCTCTTTCCATCATTTCTTCTAGTACACTTCACGATGAACTACACGAGGTTGTACAAAGATGTAAGTGCCTACTTTTGATTACATGCAAATCCAAAAATTGAAAAATTTCACCCGCAATTAGAAAATAGAATACAGTAATACAGTACAACATTTATCAAAATCGTCGAAAACAGTGCCGTCGACCAAGAGGACGACCGAGAGGAGGACCAAGAGGACGTCGACCAAGATCATGACGAGCAAAAAAACGCTGGGGGCGAGAACGAGAAGAACTATCAGCAAAAATCTGATGGCGCAGCGTCGATATCGAGCGAGCGGGGAAGTTTAGAAAAATTTTCTGGGGACGAGGAGGAGGAGAAACACAGCAGCTCCTGCAACCAGGTGCATGATGAGCACTCGCGCTCGCACTCGGACGACGGGCAGAGAGCTGCCCCCGCAACTACACCTACTTCGGTGGAAAAGAAGGAACAAGCCGAAGATGTTGCTCGTGTTTTTGAAGAGGACGAGGAGATGGAACGCGAACATTCACATGAAGATCATGCAGTGGGACGACGACGACGACGACCCCAAGAAGATGAAGATGCTGTAGTAGACGGTTCGTCTGTTCTTGAAGAACACGAACAACAGGAGGAACTACGCGAGCATTTGCAGGATGCCGAACTAGTACAAGCAGATGTCCTCGTAAGCGGTTCTGGAGAGGAGCAGGAGCTCGAATTCCTGCAAGAGAACTACTACGACCCATCCTCGTCGGGGGAAACCAAGAAAAAACGGAAGAAAAAGAAGAAGAAAACCACGACCACCGATGAGATTGATGAAAAGGACCACCAGGAGGTCCACCGTGATCTGCCTTTGGAGGACGAGCGGGCGGTGTTGGGGACGTATAGAAAATGCTGATTGATTGAGTAGATGAACTACGCCTTTGGTGCCCCCGCGGACAAAAGAAATACAGATCGGAAAAAAATAAAATAAAAATTTGAAACACGATGATGAAGGTATTACAAGAAAACCCCTCCACAACAAACAGGAACGTCGATCCTGGACACGAAGTAGACCACCAGGCCCAGGGTGCGGTGGAGGGAGGACAGTTACAACAACGAGCCAGTACACAGCACGAATTCGATACTATCGCCAGAAAACGTCGAAAATAAACTCGCTTCACTGGTGCAGGAAACTTGTCATGCAGGAGATGTAGCAGAGACAGAGAGGAGAGGTTTTAGTTTGTCTTGCGAGTTCGACACTCGAGAATGATCTGGAAGTGGAAGATCTCTATCAATATGCAACTTTATGTTTTTCTTTTATGAACATGTGGATTTGAATTCATGATGCAAAGAAACCGCCCTGATGGTGCAAGGAAAGGGTGTACAGTGATGAAGCAATTCAAGATTTTTCGTACCATATTGAAGGATGAAGATCTCCGTGACGAGAAGAAAAACCGCAAGACCGGCGGGGCAAAAGAGAAGAAGAAAAAGAGCAAATGGTAAACAAGTATCTAAACATTTTGATTTGCATGGTGATGCGGTGCGGCATTTTTACTAAGTAGGAACAATTCCCGTGCTTTAGCTTTTGAGCTAGCATGTCAAAAATCTATTCGAAGTCGAACTGCATCAGTCGCAGCTTACTCCGACCGATTTTTCTGAATGAGAGGAAGAAAAATGACTCCGCTAAAAAACCGAAATCATATCCATATGCAAACCATAATCGAAACAGCGCCGCTAGTACGACTGCTCGTCCGGGGCCGGACGAGGCCGAACGGCTTGAGCAAGACGAATATGAACTGCAAAAGTATCGTACTCGTATTATTGCAGTCATGCATTGCAATTTTTTTTCCGAAGGTAAATCCGCATGACACTAATGCTGTGGAAATTTGTAATGCGTTTATACGAGTACGATATTTTTGCAGTTCATAACCAGGAACAAGATGAAGCAGTAGCAGGACAAGGAACGACAGAGGAAGCTGTACTTGTTGATAATGATACCACCAGCGCGGAGGTAATGATACAACCGGTCCTCGAGAGGACCACATCATCAGAAGTAGGAGATGTTGAACCTCCGGAGAAAAAAAAGAGAAAGAAGAAAAAGAACAAAAATCCAGTTGCCGAAACGACCACTGATGAACATGATCAAACGCCGGGGGTTGAGGAAGTAGGTCGCGCGCACGATCCTGTACACCAAGAAGTAGTAGTTGACGATCAACAAGCCGGAGGACAACGACAAGACGAATCCATATCTGCTCCAAACGTGGTCAACACCGCGACTGGCACGACAAACAAGAAACGAAAACGGCGGAACAAATCTACCGCTGTTGATGTGCAGGAAGACGTGGAACTCCCGGGAGGGGAAGCTGCAGCAGCAACCACGGGAAGTGGAGCGGAAAACGAAGGCACGAGGAGTAAATCGACGCTGCTTGCTAAAAGAACTTCGTTTCTATCCCTTGCTGGTGAAGATCTTACAACAATTTTCTAGCTTCGAGCACGAGCTTTACGAAGCTGTTTGCCCATGAATTGTTCGTTTATAGATTCGTTGATCATGCTTCGTTTTCTATCACTGCTTTTCGTTTTCCTTCCAACAGGTATTGACAATCCGAATCCTGTCGAACCAAACTCCGAGAATGCGGGCTCGGCTTTGGGAGGTGGAACGCACGAAACCACCGTGACTGCAGCAGGGAAAAAGAAGAAAAAAAAGAGCAGTAAAGGGCCGAAAGGTAAAATTCTCTTTGATCACATTCTTTATAGTGGCAGCGTGAGCGTCCAGTTCACCTTGCGTATGCATGTTGCACCTGACAATAAAAACGACCAAACCCAGATGACCCCAGTGCCAGTATGATTCCGGCAGACGAGCGTGAAGACCAGGACCTAGTACCACGGATTGACCACGGCCACGACCTTCAGGATAGAGAACCTGACGCGGACGTTGCCGCTTCGAAGCCCAAGAAGAAGCGCAAGAAGAATCAGTGAGACATGAGCTGCCAGCTCCTCGTCCTGGTCAGGATGAGCTCCTCGAAGATCGTGCTGAAGATGATCCAGAAGTTACCACAGCGAAGCCGAAGAAGAAGCGCAAGAAAAATCAGTGAGAGCAGAGGAAAATAAACTGATTTAATATAGTCTATCTATGATCTTCGTTTAGTCATGTTGCAAAAGAACCTTCGGTCAAATAAAGGCTCCTCGACAGGCAAGGTGATTCATTTTCATTCTCTCAAGTGTCGATATGATGCTTCCAGGTGGGTAGACTATTCAAATCTACAAAGGACGAGATCATATTGACACCAGAAGAGGCTGCAAACTACATTACGACCCGCAATTTTATATTGTGCTATCAATCGTAACAAGGACGTCGTGCGACTGTGACTGTGCATCATAATCCAGTATTTATTTCTCTTGCGAACCTATATATTGCCAACTATAGTACTGGGAAACAAGAGACAACCGATTCTACTGTTCTTTCGTCTTTGGTCCACATGCCAACTTTTTGTTCGACGAAAGGAAAGTTCGTTTATCAATACCAGTAGTGCAGTGCAGAGAAACTACGGTGTTGGTCGTGGTGTCAAGTTATTCCGATTTCGATTTATTTCGTACTTGCGTGCAGTGGGAGTGGAGAGATGGACAAGAGGTTGCCTTTCTGCACTATTCTCGTCCTGCGTGAGAAGTTCTTTCGGTTTTCAATTTTCGTCGCTTTGTCGTGCTACACGAGGAGTCGTCGTGGTACGAGCCGGGTCGTCATGATCGTGGCCGCTGCGAAGGAAATTTAGACAGTTTTGGCAACAGCACCAATCTACCAAAAGAGCGTGGCCTGTCTGTACTTAATTTGTTGTTGCATTCAGGACCAAGAGCAGGAACAAGCTGCGAGGATCGTTCCTCGTCAGCAAGCAGAAGTATAAAAAGTAGAGGACGAAAAGTCATTAAGCAAAAATGTCCACCTCCGCAGTGGAAAAAGAAAAGCAGCCTCCGCTGTCTCCCTCCCGCCAGGCGGCACAGTTATGAACTGCAAAACCATCGTAATAGTATAAAAAAAAAGCATGACAAATTTCCTGAGCATCAGAAATGAAATTTGTAATGCGGATTTGACTTGACAAAAACATTTGCAATGCATGACTGCAATTACTACCAGTACCAGTGCGATACTTTTGCAAAGCATAAGAGTACCTGATCGGGAAGCACCCGGTGGACGGCGATACCCTTGCTCCGAAGGAGAATCCTCTGCCGTTGCCGACCCTGCTGATGAACCACTACCCCACGCCCAGCGGTGTTTTGCTCACCGGCCGGGAAAAATTTGTCCACGATGTGCAGCTATCAAATGTAAAAATGTCTGGGTCTGGAAGATTCTGAGACTTGTCATGCATGTTTTGTATTGGCCATGATGTCTGTGATGCATGCCCTAGCACCACAGATTTTTTGAGGGCTTCGCGATGCCTATTCCGCATGACAAATGCCCTCTCCGCGTAGCAAAAATTGCGTTCCCTTTGCTGCTCATGCAATACAGATTTTTTTGGAATAGAAATTCAGCATCACAAGTTGCATTCTTCCAGACCCAGACATTTTTACATTTGATAGCAGCACGCCTTGTACTGCGAGGAGTGCGGTCAGGTGAAAAGGAACGCCTACCAGATGCCCAGTGACCACTTTCGAGAGTACAATATTGAGATCAGATTATACGCCGAGGATACGATCTATCATGTTCGTCGTTGATGCAAAAATTACTCTGATGACTGAATGCGTTTGTGCTCTGTTTTAGGCTACTTACATGAAACGTGTGAGTTGTTCCTGTAGCCGCACGAAAGAACGATTTTGCAACTCTCTTCAAACCACCAGGACCATCGAAACGTGCTTGGAGGAGGCGATTTGGAAGGCTGGCGCGCTGAGTGGCAAAGACGTCAACGAACTGACGCAGGCGATTATGTACAGAAAAAAACTGTGTAAAAAGTGTAGTACTTTGGGTTGCAGATGACGATGATGAAGATGATGCAAGACAGTTACAATTGTCATGCTGGAAATGCATCAGAGGATCTTTTTAAACATGTTTGATGTTCCAGGTATTAGCGTACGCATGACAGGCTTCCAGGGTGAATTTGTGATGCTGCTCCTCCAAAAATGATACTACATACACACTTTTTTTCTTCGATAGCGATGGTGCACGTCTTGACGGTGGCGAAACCCATATGCAATGCAATTTTTACGCCTCCGCAGCGTAGCCTGGATGAATTTGTTTTTGTCTTGCATAAAAAGTAGATTATAGAAGTAGACACCAGCTGCACCACAGGCTCGTAGCCAGCCGAAGGACTACAATTCTTCTTCTTGTGTGTAATTTTGCATACGGATATGCTGCATCTTCAGGAGAAGTACACAGAAATGCGAAAAGTGCGATCATCTACTTAATAATAGACACGACTTACTTATTCGGGTAGTTCCCTTTGACATTGTTGTGCAGAGCGCTGGGGGCAAGGGCACAGTTGCATTGCATAGAACAACCCGAAGCTCGAAGCTGCTGCGGCGAAGACCATGAGGCGGTACCAAGAAAATCGGGTTATGGCGTTCTCAAACGTTACATTCTCAGCGGTGACATGGATTTGTAATGCGCGAACAGCAATAGTATAAGTGGCAATATTGCAACTTTCGCATCACAGGTTTGCCACAGATTATCATGCTGTTTAGCCCTTCGAAAATTTGTCATGCTAAGCACCTTGATCAAGTGGAGGCTGATGGCGACTTTGCATGACAAATCCGTGTAACAATTGAGAATGTATACAGTTGAGAATGCCATACGGGTGCCGATCGACGTCTGAAAAGTGCCAGTCTATTGGCCGAAGCAAATCGACAATCGGAAAATGAATCAGAAGCGAGCTGTACTGACTTAAATTGATTTTAGAATAGAGGATTTTTTCGTGCGGTAGTTTAGCTACCAACTGTTGAACGAAGATGATCTTTATCTATTCCCCGTTGCAATGTGCGACTTTTCCTCATTGCCATCTGAAGATTTTTACCTGCTTCGCACGAAATTAAGTAAGTAAACTGCGCAAAGAACATGTGTAGAAGTTTCTCTTTCTGTTTCATCTCATGTGGACTTGCATAAACGCCCAGCTAGTACTCGACAACTTTTCGTAGCGTGACCTCTAGTTGTCTACAGCTTTTTTATGTAAAAATGAATCTCCTGCTACAACACCTACGAACTGATAATGAAACAATGTGTTTTAGCATCGTTGGAGCTACTATTGCAGTTGGATTTGAACAATACATTGCACAAAAGTTGGAAATTTTCTTTATTGCGCACACCAAATAAAAGTGGAAAAGAAGAACGCAATAGCCCTTATTAGAGGCAGTGCGCTTCTTTGTCGTCGCGGATGGTCTTCGACAGGGGTAGTTCTTCAACGAAAAAGTATCACAAGCCTCTCGTCCGGGTCCGCCGCTGCAGCTGTCACGTAGTACTACACCGGTTGAGTTGTCCCGAAAAAAAAATTATCACTGCCGATGTAATTAAGAACCGACGAGGCAGAAAAATGTTGTCGAGATGAGAGGGTAGGTAAGTAGCAGGAGAGATAATGTGATGGGCGATTTTATTTCTCCGCCTCAAAATGTTGTCAATCATAATGCCCGTCGTGTGATGTTGGTGGCAAAAAATGTCTCGAACTACTGCCCCCACCTCTTTACTCTAGTAAAGAGCGAGAACCTCCAAAGCCAAAGTGTGAAACAAAGATCCTGATCCCCTGTCTGCACTCCTGGTTTAGGATAGACAAAAGAAAAACTCTAGTGAACTTAATTTTATCTTGGAGCTGATACGAGATGTTGAGGTTGACATAGCAGTCTATATGACGATCAAGATAAAAAAGAGCATTGCCTCTTTCTTGGACAACTTGTTCACATCTGGCTATGTCTCTTCCAAGTCCACCACTTCATAATTTCATGACATAGTGATAAGATTAAGAAACGAAACTGCCTACAACGCAGATCTACTTCTACTTATGCCGCTTGTAGAATGAACCCGACTGCATCTTCCGTATCTATCTGGTGGAAACATCAACAGCGACAAAACAGAAGGAAGTTTGTTCATAACATCAATTTCTGGATGAACTTGAAATTTTGTTACTCCACTAGTACTACCTCGAGAATAAACATCAACTCGATTTTTACTAACGGCCGGTATCGTACTTCCTTGCTCGTATTTGGGCAGTTGTACTTCGCGTTGTCAGTAACAGAAATCCTTCGACGAGCCGCTCTCTGCGAGCAAGCTCTTACTAGTGCAGCCTCGCGTCGTGCTGCTGCCCGCAACAAGCTTTCTCTAACTTCTAATTCATTCCCGAAAATAAGATGGCCGATTCAGTCTGGGACAATTTCGATGCCGACTTTGAGTCTGCGCCACCACCGATGAAGCCGCAGCAGCCTGGTATGCAGTGCAAAAGTAAGTGGTACTATCGCTGTTATGCCTTTGTAGCAGGAGGAATTGCATGACAAATTCACTTTTTCCCCGAAGAAGAGAAAGTCGTATAAATTTCTCATGCGCTTGCGCGCACCAGAGAAAAAATAAAAAATGATTTGTGAATATGCGAGAGCGATGTGTAGTACTTTTGCAAACCATACCTGATCTCCTCGCCACTGGTGGTGCAGCTACATCCTTCGCCGCGTTATGAAAGTGCACAACTCCCTCGCCTCCCCCTCATTTGTAATACAACAGCATGAACGGCAATAGTGCAAGCATCAGTAAGAGTGCCGGTTTTGCATGACAGATTTGCGCTGGAGTGTAGTGCCCTTTGTGCTACCAGAACTTGTCATACTAACAGTGCCATCAAGAGGCAAAGCGTCGATTGGGTCTTTTGCGTGAGAAATGAGAACGAGGGGGAGTTGTGCACTGTCATACGCGTTCGACAATGTCGACAACCAGAGCACGACGTCAGCCAGTGGAATATCAAAGGTAAAAATATCTGGGTCTGGAAGACTTCGAGACTTGTCATGCTGCTTTTCCATGACCCATGAGGTCTGGAATGCAGGACCTCGCATGACAGATTCTGCGAGACCTTATTAATGCTTATCCTGCATGAGAAACTACCTCCCGACTTGGTCAAAACTGGACGACTTTTGGCAATCATGCAACACAGATTTTTGCATGCTGCAGATTTAGCATGACAAGTTGTAATCTTCCAGACCCAGACATTTTTACATTTTATATGGAACCGAGAGCCTCGGTGGATTTGGAATGATGAGCGACAGTATGATAAATCCAGCGGAAAACGGCGGTTTCGGCGTTACTGCCACAGGAAACAACGGCTTCGATAGCCTTCCATCTTCGAACGCGTTCGACAACGCCTTTGACACGTCAAATTTTTCGACCGGCTTGACACCCATGGGCGGTGGGGCCGACGATGCAGCTTCGGCCAATTTCGGCTCTTTTCCGCCAACTTTCGGGTCGTCAGCCAACGGGGAAATCGTTGGTGGGGTTAGCAGCGTGAAGCTCCTGGAGCTTGAGAAGACGGTAAGTATTTTTCTAGATCTGTTGCGATTGTGTTTTTCTTTTTATCACCGTTGTATGAATTTTTAAGCAGACCTCTCGCACCAGGAGAACATCATCTTCGTCCTCGTTCACCAAGCTCTATGTGTCCACCTCACATGCTCTTTTGCGTTTTAGTCTTAGTTTCATTGATGGCCAACCTTTAAGTTTCAACACTGACTCCCCGTAGAAGTATCTTCACGACACTAGCACTACAAAAAGCAGAAAGAAGTACAACCCTACTTCTATCAGGTAACCGACCTGCAGTCGCAACTCTCCCGCACCCAGTCCGAGCTCTCGCAGACCCAGTATGACAGTGCACAACCCCCCCTCCCCCTCATTTGTATAGCATGAACGGCAATACAAGCATCAGCAAGAATGCCGGTTTTGCATGACAAATTTACACTGGAGTGTAGTGCTATTTGGGCTACTCCAGAACTTGTCATGCAAACAGTGCCAATAGGCACAGCTTGCATTTGGGATTTTGCATTACAAATGAAGGGGAGGGGGAGTTATGCACTCTCATACCCAGACCCAGCTTTCCAACGAAAAACAGCGGTCGAATTCCGAAATGGAAACGCTGAAAGAGAAAGCGAGAAACGCTCTGCAGCTGAAAGAGAAAGAGCTAGAGGAAGCGCGATCCACTTCCACCTCGCAGGCGGCAGCCGCTTCTGGGATATGCATCGCAAATATGTCCGGGTCTGGGAAGTTGTGATGCACTACGATGGCTGAACTACGCTCTTGAATGTGCAGCCGCGCATGACAAAGTTTTGAGCTGCTATGTGCTGCGTAACTCGCATGGCAAATTGCGTTTGTGCATGACAAGCAAAAAGAGGTGCTTCTCCTACTCATGCATCACAGATTCAAGAGGCATGCCAGACAAGCATGACAAACTTGCACCTTTCCAGACCCAGACACTTTTGCAGTTGATTTGGGAGGACGCAGAGTAACTCCTCTTTAACCGACGAGCAGTGGCAGCAAAAAGTGGACGAAATAAAGGAGAAGGCGAGAGCGAATATCAAATGCAAATATGTCTGGATCTGGAAGGTTGCAACTTGTGATGCTGCATTTGGATGCTACAAAAATCTGTATTGCATGAACAGCAAAATAAGAGGGTCAGTTTTTGCCACGGCGAGAGGGTATTTCTCATGCGGTATCGACATGAGGAAGTCGTCACAAAATCTGTGATGCTAGGGTATGCGTCACAGATGTCAGGAGTCACGCAAACGGTGCATGACAAACTTTGCATCCTTCCAGATCCAGACATATTTGCATTTGATACCGAAATTCCAGGAGCAGAACGAAGAATGCGAAATGATCAAGACGAAAGCAAGAGAGGCCCTGGAGATGCGAAATACGAAGATCGCAGAACTCGAGAAACAGCTCGCAGAAGCTAATAGTGCGGGAGCCGCAGCTGCAAGTACTAGTGCAGGAACTCCAAGTGGTGGTGGTCCGAGCGAAGAAGAAATACAAAGCCGAATCTCCGAGGCGGTAAAAACCGCGGTTTTGGCCACAAAATCCGAGGCAGAAGCAGAGCTGCTACATCAGCAAGACCAGATTCGAACTGCGAAGGATGCGGAAATAGCCACGCTAAAGTCCGCGCTCGAAACCGCGAAGGAAGAAGCTGCAGCTGCGGCGGTGAATAGTACAACTTCTTCTAGTACTAGCCTCCAACAGCAACAGGACCAGTTGGACGATTTGCAACAGAAATTGCAGGAAAAAACGAGTGAAAACGAGCAAATCAAGGAGAAAGCAAGGAGCAAAATCGGGGAATTAACGGAGGAAGTGGAGACGGTGAAACAAAAGGCGCGCGAGAGGATAGAGCAGGACAGCACGAAGATTGTGGACCTGGAGCAGAAACTGGCAGCAGCGTCTGCTGATAGCAGCAGTAGCAGTTCCTCCCTCGACGAGATCAAGCGAAAATCGGACGAGCAGATAGCCGAATTAATGGCGGAGTTGCAGAAACTAAAAAACGAATCGGCGCAAGAAAAGCAGCAAGCCGACGAGCTTTTGCAGGCCACGAAGCAGCGCTTGGAGGAACTGCAAGCGCAGTCACAGACCGCAGCGTCGGAACTTTCTATGGACTGTAATAAGTTGTACTATATCGTACTGAGATAGTTGGAATTGCATTACAAATTTGCTCAGCATTTTTGCGAAATGAAATTTCAATTTGTAATGCTATTTTACCTATAGGAACGAAGGACATTTGTGATGCATATCTGCAATTCCAATTGTGCTACGAGTGCGATGCTTTTGTTATGCATACTTTCCAGCGAATTGCAGCAGCAGCTGAACTATCAAATGCAAAAGTGTCTGGGTCTGGAAGGATGCAAGGTTTGTCATGTACATTTTGCATGACCCATGGTGCTTGTAATGCATGAGCTAGCATCACAGAGTTTTAGCAAGCATCCTGATGCCTATTCCGCATGACAAATGCCCCTCTCGCGTAGCACAAACTGGACTCCTCTTCCTATTCATGCAATACAAATTTCTTTAGGATCCGAAGACAGCATCACAAGTTCCATCCTTCCAGACCCAGACATATTTGCAATGCATATGAACGACAAGCAGCAGGAGGTGGACACCATCAAGGAGAAGGCTAAGCAGAGGATAACCGACTTGACCGAGGAAATCGAGCAGACGAAGGAGAAAGCCCGCGAAAAAATCCAGCAAGACGCCACGCGGATTCAGGAACTGACCGCGGAATTGGAAGCCGCGAAGGAGAAGGTGGTTTCCTCGGACACGGACAGCAGCCTGCAGAAATATCCTGTGCAAAAGTATCGCACTCGTCGTCATTGCATTTATGCATTACAAAACTCCATCCCAAGGTAAAACAGAATGACAAATTCCATTTGTCATGCTGAGGTAATTTGTAATGCAATTGCTACAAGTGCGATTAAATTATACTTTTGCTATGCATAAGAAATCCGAACTGGCCATGCTGCAGCAGGGGAAACAAGATCTGGAACAGAAACTCGCGACCCTGACGACAAAGATGGAGGAAGCGCAAAACGAAGCAACAGGCAAGCTCGCGGAGCTGCAGGCCGCATTGGCCGCGAAAGACGAGGCGCTACAGCAGGCCGTCGCCGCACAAAGCTCCTCCGCGGAAGAAGTAAGTGCGCAGTTGGCCGAGAAAAGTGCCGCAGTTGAGCAGAATATTGACAGGAAAAATCCCCTCACCCCATATCAAAACGAAGTTTCTGATGCTGGATTTCCGTACACAGATCAGAGCTGTCTTGCAGTAGAGGACTGCAGGCAGATGCCGTGCCTGAGTACAGAGCTTCTGACGTGTACGCTTAGCATCACAAATGTCTATGCTTTAGCCCAAGCAGCATCACAAACCGCCCGCATAATGCGGCGGAGACTGTAGAGTTGCCTTCTTGCAAAACAAAAAGATTTGTGGTCACAAATCAGCATTACAAATTTTCTGAGAAGTACCTTTTTGATAGGGGGAGGGAGGATTTTCCTTGGGATACAGAAAGAGCACGAATTAGAGGAGTTGAAGCAGAAAGCCAAGGGGAAAATCTCTGAGCTGAGCGAAGAGCTGGAACAGGTGAAGCAGAAGGCAAGAGAAAGGATCGAGCAAGACGCAGGTAAACTGCAACAGGCGGAAGAGGATTTAGAGAGTACGAATTGCAAAAGTAGATCGTACTAGTAGAAATCGCATGACAAATTTCCTCAGCATGAGAAATGGAAGTTGTCATGCATATTTACCTTGGGAACGAGATTTGTGATGCATGACTGCGATTACAACTACGGGCACGACACTTTTGCAGTGGATAGAAAAGTTGAAACAAGAACTCGCCGCGAAGGACGATCAAGCGTCCGCCGCAACTGCGACCGTGGAGGGGCAACTCTCTGAGAAATCAGAACTTTTGCGGCACCTGGAGGAAAAGCTTGAGAAGGAAGAAGAGAAAGCAGCCGAACTAAAAGCAGAAAATGCGGATTTGTCCCAGAAACTCGACGACCTGGCGACGGCAAACGAGCAGAGCCGGGCGTTACAGGAATCCGGTTTGAAGGAAAAGATCGAGGAAGTGACACAACAGCTGGAGCAGCGAGACGTGGAGTATCCTGTGCAAAAGTATCGTACTCGTATAAATGCATATACAAATTCCCTCAGCGTGAGAAATAAAATTTGTCATGCGGATTTACCTTAGAAAAAAATTTGTAATGCAAGATTTGCATTTGTGCGAGGCGATACTTTTGGAGTGCATATGGAGGTCGCCGAACTGAAGGAAAAAGCGAAGGCAAAGATTCTGGAATTGACGGATGAGTCCGAAACAATAAAACAGAAAGCGCGGGAGGCGCTGGAGCAAAAGAACGAGCAAATACAAACGTTGGAAGCGGAGATAAGTGCGGTAAAAGCGGAAGGGACGACGGCGACACAGGAACTGAAGGAGGAAATGGACCGAGTCCTGGAGACCAAAAAACAGGAGCTAGAGCAGGACTTCAGCACCCAAAAATCCGCGATCCAGCAAGAAAAAGCCGAGATGGAGGGCAAGTTAGAGGCTATGGAGGAGCAGCTTGAGAAGGTGAAAACGGAAATAGCGGCGAAAAACGGCACGATAAGTATCAAAAGCAAATATGTCTGGGTCTGGGAGATTGCGAAGCTTGTCATGCTAAGTACTCTGGCATGACTCTGGATTCTGTGTTGCGTGGGCGCACAGAGCTCCTCTTGCCTGTCATGCAAGAACGCAGTTTCTCATGCGCAGTACGCAACTCAGAACCACGGAAACGAAAACTTGTCATGCTGGGCAGCGCATTACAGTGCTTCACTATTCCCTTTCTTGCATCACAAGTTTCCAGACCCAGACATATTTGCATTTGATAATAAGCGAGCTGGAACAAAAAGTCGAGAATTTTGAGAAAACGGGGTCGCATGCCAGCAGTCGGGTGAGTGAATTATATCCTGAGTAAAACCTACGTCCCCACCTCCCCAGAGCTGTGTTGCAAATCTGCATTTGCTCAGAACATCTGTCATGCTGGTCCACCGCATGTTGGCGGGCATTTCCATTCTCCAATCGTGTTTGGCAATTTATTGTCATGCGCGAATCACGATAAGAGACCGGATTTGTGATGCGTCCGGGCTATTATACCTATGCAAGACTATGTTACGTCCAGAAACTTGTCATGCGCCAGCGCCAAAACTTCAACTTGTGGATTTGTCTAGCAGATTTTTTTTTCCATCTTGATAGATTATGGGGAGGTGGGGACATTTTTACTCAGGATAAATTAGAAAACGAACTCAAGGAGAAAGAGGACGAGACAGAGGAGATCAAGCAGAAAGCTACGCAAGAAAAAAACTGTGTAAGTGTAAATCTGTGATGCAGAAAATGGAAAACAGTTTACACTTGTCATGCTTGACATGCATGATCGGCTCGCTTCGTAGGTGTTTTCCCTTCCTATCTGCGCATCACAAGTTTTTCCTGTCATGGCAGACAAACTTGTGATGCTGTTTTCCCAAAAGACAACACTAACACAGTTTTTTTCTTGCATAAAAGCGCGGGAGCGAATAGAAGAAATGTCCACCGCGAATGAGGAAATTAAGGTACTCTAGTACGTTGTGGTTTTTTTTTGTCATGCAGCACAAGCAGCGGGGCTAGCACGGAGTCATTCTTTACAGGATCACTTCTTTACCATGCAGAGTGACATTAGACACGACGGCGCTCAGCACACTGCCTTATCTAACAGGACATCTCCGCCTATTGTCACCTCGTGAATGCTGTTATGCTGCATGGTGTACCACGTAACAAAGATACCATACTGAAAGCACATGCACGACAAGGGCTGAGCCGCATGATTTCTTGTGTGGTGCAGAAAGATTTTTATCACGTGTAGACGCAACGTATTAAAACTACCCTGAAATTATAAACTACAGGCTAAAGCGCGGGAAGCCCTGGAGCGGAAAGAGCAGGAACTTGATGAGATGCGGGGAGAGAACGAAACCTTCAAACAGCGCGCAAAGGAAATGATAGAAAAATACAAGACGGAAATCGAGGAGTTAGAGAGCATATGAAGTGCAAAAGTAAAAGTATCGTTTACTACGTTGTATGAACTGCATTACAAATCAAGAGTAGCGCAACACATTGCCTTAGCATACCAGATTAGATTTGCAGTGCGGATTCGCCTTAAGAAAGAGATTTGTAATGCAGAAACGCGATTAAAAATACTACGAGTTTACGATGCTTTTGCGTTGCATACAGCAAGCAGACCAACGTGGAAGAGATACAGGTATTTTATCCTGTGCAAAAGTGTCGTACTCGTGGTAATCGCAATCATGCATGCGGAATCCTAGCATGACGGCGCTCTAGACCGAGGCTAGTCCAATGCACCGGGCTAGGATGGGTCGCAGTGCCCTGGACGTTTGGCGCGGCCTAGCGTGGGGCAAATCGTTTTGCTTTGTTTTTCCTCATGTTTTCCTCATGCACTACCCTAGTCCGGGCCTTGCGCGAGTTTGCGAAGCTAATTTTTGACATGCTAGGCCCAAACGCTGCGGCGGACTCGCCTAGGCTAGGACAGTGACCCGAGGCCGCCTAGCCTAGGGCGTAGAGCGCTAGTTTTTGCTTCTGTCCTGTTGGCTTTTCGTGTGCCAGCTTCGTTCTTGGGGGCCTTTCGGCAGATGCGCCGGCCTTCGGCGTTGCTTTGTCTGGTTGACGTTCAGGGGCCGGACCGCGCAAACCCAGGGACGCCGCACAGCGGGGCGGCAGGCCAAGGAATGGCGTGCGGCATGTTCTTGGCGCGGCCGGGCCATTGGGAACGCCCAAGCAAGACCCGAGCGGGCCCGTGCCTCTTTTCTTGCCTGCGAGTGTGTGCGCGCGGCATCGGTGCGGTGGCCCTGTCCCCCGGCGGGCGCAGGTCTGCCCCTGCCGCGTGTTGCTTGTGTTTCTTTGACCGCCAGGCCCCCGCACCAGGAGGCGCCCGCGCCTCCGACTGGGACCGTCGCCCGCGATGGCGCCGCCGAACTCGTCCCGCACGCAGCCCGCCGCGGCTGCTGTGAGTGTGTGGGCACCCCCCTAAGGCCCCACGCACCGGCCGGCGCAGGGCGCGCGGCGTTGCTTGGCTGTGGTGGCTGCGTTGCGCGGTGACCCCTGATGTGGCTACCCTCCGCCCCCCCCCCCCCCCCCATAACAGCACCCACCAGCACAGGCGGGCGCCGCCTACCTTGGTGGCTGTGCGTGGTTGTGTAAAAGCATGGGCCCGCGCCGGGGGCGGGCGCTTCCCTTCGCACGTTGTGAGGCCTGCGGGGGTGCCCGCTGCTTGTTTCCCCTGCGCCCAAAGGGGGCCCCCAGCCTTGGTGCCCCGCGCAATGTTGTGTTTGCTTGCGCGCCAGCACGTCGGCGCGCACTTTGTTCTTTTCCCCACGCCGGGCGCCCCAGTGTGATTAGATTCGGCTTCTCGCCTGAGCTATGTGGCGTTCCGTCTGCGTCTGAAAGCAAGCGCGCGGCTTTTTTTCGCAAGCTTGCAGCGCAGCTCTGTTGTCGCGTTTCTTTTTCGCGCGCTTCGGTCCATGGGCAGAGAAGCGCGCCGGCCCCCTCGTTCGTTGCTTGCTCATGCGTGACAATATTGCGCATCCTGATAGCCAAGCAGAAGTTTTTTGCCTTTGCTTTTTTATTTATTCGGTCCCATAGCGCTTGCTCTTGCTCTTTGACAACACAGCGACTCTGTTTCACGGCCATGACGTACACAAATACGCACTGCAAAACACAAAAAGCGCTGCAGTTTTGTGGCAGTCACCACCCTCGCGCAACTACCAGCGCCAGGCACTAGAGCAATTCCTGTTCTCTTTTGCGACTGCTTTTTGCTTCGGTTTTTCCCTCATCCGCTTGCGGGCCTAGCGTGTACTTATGTGTAAATGCCTAGGGTGGGTCCTGCGAGAGAGTTTGAAGCACTTGCATAATCCGTCATGCTCGGTCTTTTCTTTTGCAGTCTTGTATAAACATATTGAAATTCCCGTGCGAAGTGCGTGCTTCTCATGTTGCACACGCTAGGACAGCAATTTGCAAATTTTTACAACCATACTTTGTACCACTCTAGTCCATGACCCACCCTAGGACACTGCATGCATTACAAATCTCCATCTTAACCTAAATCCGCATTACAAATTCCATTTTTCATGCTGAGGGAATTCGTCATGCGATTTATACTAGTACGTGTACGATGCTTTTGCATTTCATATGCGCGCCGTGGTCCAGAGCATGCCAACTCTTTACCATAATCCGCATGAAAAATTTCTTCCATGATCTGTTTCTGCTGTAAATGCATCATGCCATGGGCATGACAAAGACGATAAAATTTTTTTGAATTTTTTCCACTTCATCAGGCCACGCTCCGACAGAAGCAGGTTCAGCTCGACGACATGGAGGCGAAAACTTTATCCACAGTAGTTGTATAAAACTCCTCCCGTACTGGTCACGTACAAAAAATGCTGGCTCTGCATGACAAAACACTTCATTTCCACATTCCTGATGTGGAGCATGACGAAGGTCATTTATCGAGTGGCAGTGAAAAAATCTGTGATGCATAGATATACGTGATGTTGTACGTGGTAAACAAATTTGTATTGCATAAACGACCCTGCAAGCCGACGAACTTCACAGCAAAGATGAGCAGATCGCAAAACTGCGGCACGAGAATCAATCGGAGCTGGAGCAACTGCGGTTATGCACTGCAAAAAATATGTCATCTGTGATGGAAGATTTGAATGACTGCATGATGCAACAAGAGCTTCTGGAAATGCGTGAATCAATAGGAGTGCACCTTAGCCTTTCATTTTCTGTCGCGCTGGATGCAGGTAGATTCGCTGGCTAATTGAAAACATTATATGAATTCGGACACTCGCAACAAGGAAGCCGAAGATGAAATCTTGTTTTGCTGCCATGATGTAGTTTCTGTGCAAGAAACGGCCCTCCTGTCATTCAAGAACCACCATGACCAGACCCAGACATATTTTTTGCTTTCGATAGCGGTCGCAAATAAGTGAATCAGATAACCGCTTTAGCTATGACATCGCATACAGTTTCCCAACCACCGCACCTCCTCCTCGCACCAGAGGCTCGTCAGAAACATTTGTGAAGAAAGTGCAGGCCCTGCATGACAAACTGATTTCATTTCGGGGCGATTGATGTAGTTTTGTTGGCTATTTGGTTTCCCTTTCCGTTTCAAAATAGTACTTATTCGGAACTACTGGGTCATGTTGTCATGCATGCAAGTGCTAGAAGATGAACCACAGGTAAAGATGAAGATAGAAACGAGGATGAAATCGTCATCTTCATTCTGCATTTTTACCAAGTTGAAGGAGGAGGCTACAAAGGAGGTACTGGGTTATTTGTGCACCTTCATACTCGCCTATCCAAGAAAAAAACTGTGTTAGTGTAACTTTCTTTGGCTGACAGCATCACAAGTTTGCTCTACATGACAGAGAAAACCTGTCACGCATGGCTTATAAGGGAAAACACAGCTGAAAAGAGGACTTCGTGGTTGTCTGGCATGACAGATGTAACTCTGTTGCATGTTCTCCATTACAAAGTTACACTTACACAGTTTTTTTCTTGCATATCGCCAATCCCAAGCGAGAATCCGCGACTTGGAGTCTTTTATGCATTGCAAAAGTACTTCTATCGTATCAGTTGCACTTCTAGTGGTAATTGCATTACAAAGTTGCTCACCATCTTCACAAATGGAATCTGTCAGCGTCACAAATGGAATGGAATTTGTCTTCATGATGATGTAGCTCCTTCAAGGAACTACCCTTCCCAAGGCTTGGGAAGAAGATTTGTAATGCATAGCTGCAATTAGTAGTACTCCCCGAGAGATCTGAAACGAGCACCGCCCGAGACTTTACTGGGTGAATATCTGAAACAGCTAAAAGATAACTCTTTTTGAATTTTTGCAGCGCGCGCAAGCTTGCGCTGCCGGGGGGCTTCGCCCTCCCCACGCTCGCGAAAGGTTTTGGACTTTACCCCGCCTCTTCGGCTTTTTCTTCCATTGCGTGCAGTGTAGCCTCGGCAGGCGATTCGTTAGTTTTCCCCGCCGCCGGCTCGCGTGCTGATGTGGGCGCCCTTGGGTTGTTTTCCGTTTTTTTTGTTGCTCGCGTGGCGCGGGTTTCCATGTCTGAGCTAAGGCGAGCGGCTCCGCGGTGTTTTGTGCTCTATATATTTTGCCGGGGCTTTTTGTGCCTTTTTGCTATTCTATGGCAGCAGGAACATGAACAACAGTCCGCCCCTGCAGTTGGCGCCCTTTTGTTCTTTTTCGTGTCGAAATTTTTGCCGCTGCTCTTTTTTTTTTTTCGTTAGTAAATATTGCCCCGCTAGCACATAGGATAGCCCGCGGCGCTTGTGCCTTTCCGTGCCTTTTGGTAGCGTGCCTGCCAGCGCAAACAACCGCGGGCCGTTTTCCGTGTTGCATTGGCTTTTGCCGTTTTTCTACTAGCTGCTCGAGCATGTTTGCCGCATTTTTGCACTGGCCCTCGCCGGTCTGTGCACTTCCCGGCCCCCTCCGCGTATTTTTGTGGGCCAAACCACGCTGCGCCGGTTGTCTGTGTTTTTCGCACTTTCCTTCCAGAGCTAGCGGCGCGACTGTTTCGCGTAAGTGCCCTGCATTAGCAACAAGCTAGGCTCTTCGTTGGTTTTCCATGTAATGTAATCCCGGAGGCCGGTTCGGCGTGTCAGCCAGCGGCCTGCTTCTTGGTGTGGGCATTTTTCTGATGTTTTTCGCTTTGCGCGCTGACCGCATGGCGTTTATCTTCATGCCCGGGCGCAGAGGAGTGACGCGGCAGCGTTTTGCGCTCCTTTTCTGCAAGTGTGCGGCTTTGTCTTTGTTATCCTTTTTGCGCTGCAGCGCCAGACCCGATTTACCAAGGAAGCACAAGAGGCGCCGCAGTTGCTAAGGTTCTGCGCTAAGGTTGGCGACGTTGTCCATGTTCTGCCTTCGTCTTCCTTTTTTGGTGTCTTTTCGCTGCTTTTTTGCCGTACTTCGCTCATTTTGTTGCGTTTTTGTGTCTTTTCGAGCTACGCGGAGCCTTTTCGGCGCATTTTCTTTGGGCCTAAAAACGAACAAACTGCCTGGGGATGATTATTCTCGCCGCCTTTTTGCCGTATTTCATTGGGTCACCCTGCCGCGCTTTTGCGCCTTTTGAAACTGAAGGAATGCTCTTTGACACATTTCGGCCCTCAGAGCGGCCAAACTGTCTGGAATTGGCCTGGCGGGTGCGATACATAGCGCCACCGCTCTACGGGCTTGCTTCTGCAAAATCACGGGCGCGCGCCTTGTTGCGCTTTTGTGTCTTTTTGGAGAATTTGCAAAGTGTTGCACTTTTTCGCCTATTTCGATGGCCTTGCGACGTTTTTGCCTTAGCTTGGGTCTTTTGGTACATTTGCACACTTTTCGAGCTAACTAAGTGAAGCCCATGGCCCACATGTGTCGCATTTGCGGCTTTTTGACTTAACAAGACCAGCTCTGCGCTGTTTTTCCTCGCATTTGGGTCCTTTTGCTGTGTTTTTGTGCTTTCCCACGATCATTTTGCTGCGTTTTTGGGCCTTTTTTGCTGATTTTTGCGGAATTTGAGCACTTTCGACACATTTCGGGCCTCAAAAAGTCCGAGCCGTCTGCTTTTGGCTTTACCCGTGGGTCATTGCCAGCGAACGCGCTGCAGCGCTTTGCAAAAACACCGGCGCCCGCTTTGGTCTGTTCTTGGCTGGTCGTGGTTAGTGTGCAAATGGTCGCACTTTCTTGCTTATTTTGATGGTTTTCCGACGTTTTTGTCTTAGTTTGCGTTTTTTTGGGCGTATGTGCACTTTCCAGGCCCAACTAGGTGAAGCCCACGGCCCGAATGTTGCGCGTTTTTGGCTTTTTGGCTTAACAAGAGCAATTTTGCTGCAAAATAGGACTACTTAACTGCCATCAAAGAGGCGCGCTCTTTCTTTACAAAGAGTGTGACCTCGTTGCCATCGGCACGCGGGTCGCCGTGGTTTGGGTTGTTTTTCGTTGGTGTGCAAAGTGTTGCGCTTTTGTGTTTATTTCGATGAATTTGCGTCCTTTTCTTCTAAGTTTTCGCTTTTTTGCGCATCTGCGCAATTTTTAGGATTAACTAGGTGAAGCCATCGTGCGCATTTTCGTCGTTTTTGTTCTTTTTGACTTAACAAGGCCACTTTTGCACTAAGATGATTTCACTTAGCTTCAAAAAGGTGCACTTTTACCTTAAGAAAATTGGCATTTTTTTTTGCATGTAATGCATGTTTGCAATACAAGTTAGAGACGATAGCGGTACTTTTGCAGTGGATATCTTTGGTGAAGATGCAACAGCAGAACCAGAAGAACGTATTCATGGATTTTGATAAGATGCGAGCAAGGGGTTAGTTTTGTTTGTCATGCAAGATTTCTCATGACGTACATGATTATTTCTCATGCGTGTATCTATGCCATCGCCATGTTGATGAGCTACATCAAAAAATTTCCGAATTGTACAGGAGCGCGAACAGGAGATTGAGGTGTCAAGGCTTCTCCACCTGTTGCTCGACGAATACTCCGGGGAGGTCATGCTCGGCGAGGAAAGAGGAACGCCCTTTAACCTGTGTAAAAGTACTACCGTACTACAACTCGTAGTACAACTTGTGGCAGTCCTGCATTACAAATCTTTGTCTGCAAGTAAAAAATCCGCATGACAAATCCCATAATTTCCCATTATGCTGAGGAAATTTGTAATGCAATTCCTGCTAGTACTGCGTGTACCACGATAGTACTTTTACAATCCATACCTTATCTGCAGCAGCTAGGCCGCATTATTGAAGAAACGGTGTCGATACACCAGAGACAAGGTACGAAAATGCCTATGATGCGTTCCTATGCATGACAGGTTTGTGTTGTATTGGGTTCCTATGCATGACAGGTTTGTGTTGTATTGGGTTCCTATGCATGACAGGTTTGTGTTGTATTGGGTTCTACTCCTACATCAGAAATCACAAACAAAAATTATCATGAAAAATCCTCCAGTGATCGAAACGCGGCAAGTTTCCGGGGCTCGCGACCAACTCCGGCAGGAGAACCTGAAACTAACCTTATCCTGTGCAAAAGTTCAAATATCGATAAAACTGGATAATTCTAGGTCGAGATCGAGCTGCAGACCACTTCTAGGTCGACATGCATAGGCGCATACAACTTCTAGGTTACATACTTCATCTAGGTCGACGTCGTGTGGTTTTCTCCTACTAGGAGAAGTACCTGAAGTACTAGCATTGAATTTTTTATATAAATTCCATTGATAACTTATTCAATCATGCCGAGCAGGAATCAACAAAATTTGTCATGCAAAAATTCTTTCACTAGTATCGTATTTACTTTTGCAGAGGATACAGGCGGGACGTGAATGATTTGCAGCGGGAGTTGGCGAATTCGGGGTTTTTCGCGACGGTGTCCAAGGTCGGCTATGAGAGCTCACAACTCCCCCTGTTCCCCCCGAGCTGTACCATCCGAAATGAGCAGCAATACAAACGCCACCACATGTGGAGCCTGTGCATGACAAAGTCATGCGCACCCTCGTGTAGAAGTACTGTTTGGGCCTGCTCCGGATGAATCTGTCATGCAAACAGTGCCACAGGGAAGCGAAGGAAGCACTTGGATTTGATGGGGTGTAGTTGCATGACATCAAACCAGGGGGAGCAGGGGGAGTTGTGCACTCCCATATCGGCAACGCGGTGTTCTCGAGGTGTCCCGGGCGGGGAGGCGCTGGGGGACACAAAAAACAGTATCCTGTGCAAAAGTATCGCACGTAGCATAAATTGCATTACAAATTAGGTTAGCCTAACAGATGGACTCTGTAATGCTGTTTTTGCTAAGGAAGGCGATTTGTCATGCATATTTGCCATTAGTTCGAGTGCGATACTTTTGCAACTGATAAACACGACGGGCTGCCAATTTCGAACTTCCACGACACGCGCGAGGATTTATAGCACAAGAAACTACAACTCCGGCTGCTTCATTCGCATGTGGAGATACTGACCCTAATTTGTGCTGGGAGGACGCGGTCCTCTATATATCCTCTATATGGAGTTTTTGGTGTACATCATCACACATGGAAGTACCCTCTTCACCATACTGTAGTACCCAAAGAAGTTCAAAGCCTTCTCGTTCTTCTTCCAAGTAACTCTTTTTCCTACAATTCTTTCGCTACTACTTTTCGCACGGCGAGGCCGAGGGCTATCTTCCTCTGATCTGCGCCGCGATAGTTGGTACTGTGCAAAAAATCCCCCACAGCAAAAAATCAATCTGATGAATTCGACGCATTTTGATATTTACCTCACGGCACGACCGGAAGCTGTTGGCATTGTCTGTCTTCTTTATTCATGTATTAAGTCTCACCCGAAACCGAATTGATGATTTATCAACCTAGTAAGCTCACCTCAAGCTGTACTAGGCCGTGCTGTTGTTGCCCGAGGACCCACGTCTTTCGCAGCTTGGGTAGACGATTCACGTCCAGCACATCAGCAGGTATCAAATGTAAAAATGTCTGGGTCTGGAAGATTCTGAGACTTGTCATGCATGTTTTGCATGACCAAGGATGTCTGTAATGCACGACCTAGCATCCCAGATTTTTAGAGGGCTTCCTGATGCCTACTCCGCATGACAAACGCCCTTCCCGCTTAGCACAAATCAGACTCCTCTTGCTGGTCATGCAATACAGATTTTTTTTACCTTCCAAAGACAGCATCACAAGTTGCAACCTTCCAGACCCAGACACTTTTACATTTGATAGCAGGCGCCAGCTACTTAGACTTACCGAGTTTCACTTCTAGTACACGTAAACGCAATTTCAAAGAAAATTCGCTTCCCACTGTGGTCCCTGTCGGGTGCAGCAGCATGGGACTACTTAAGCACTTAGATGCGGTTCTACTCCTCGCATCGTCTTGGAATTTATTTCCTTCTTTCGGAAATGAACTGATGATCATGAATTTCCTACCTGTAGTTATGCTGTAGTTGTGGAAAGAAATCAAAATTCGAAAATCAAAATGTGGTCTTACCGTTGGACGAGCAAAAATGTTGTACCAAAAACTGATACTGACAAATGAATTTTTACAACATGTATCAAAACGGAACTAGTACAACGACCCATCTTCTCAATTCAGAGTCATGAAGCGAAACAACCAAGGAAGGTAGTAGCTTCATCGCTGCGGCGGCTGCTCTACTATTTCTTGTACTCGACTCAGGTGATTTCTGATATTTCTGGTCTGCTATAGTGCCAAGGAGAATGAAGGACTGTCTCGCGGTCCTATGGTCTGGTCGTGATGTAGTTCTGTTGCGACGCCGCGATGGATCGAAGTCACGCTCTTTTTCGAGTGGAGAAAAAAATCAAGATCATTAGCCCGTATGAATTGTCGAGGTTCATCATCAATTTTTTTACTTTGTTCAGCACTGAAAATATCGGTAGGTGAGGATCTTGCACCATTTGGTGTTGTACAACAGTGCATAAATGAAACGGATCACAAATAAACGAGGACCCAGAGCCAGAAATTCTTGTTGACACGCAAAAATAAAACGCAAATGTTCATCTCGGCAGATCTGGATCTTGTGTTTTGGACCAGGGCCTCTTGTTCCTCTACGCGTTCAATAATGCGAAGATTGTGATTGGCCCAACCTCAAAGTGAAAATGATTTGTAATGCAAAAAAACGACTCCAGTTGGAGCACCATTTGTAGTCGGCGCATGACAAATTTCCCGGGCACTCAAAACGTGTCTGTCATGCTAGTTAGGCAAAGGGATGCCCTCCTCTCATGCTAATCAGGAGCCCAATTCTGAACCCGTAGAAGCGCAATAGTCGGCCTCCGTTGCGTTCTCTGCAATGCAGTCTTTTTGGTGTCGCATTTCATGCATCACAAATTATTTCCACTTTAAGGATTTCCATTCTGAGGGTGTCATAACACATTCTTCTACTCTAGGTCAACCGCTCCTCCAGGATAAATTGGTTCGACGGCTCCTGAAATATGTTAAGATCCTTAAACAAGATGACACACCATCAACGACATGGACGAGCAGTAGCTGATGATTTATTGTCCATTTGATTTCAATCTCAATCTCAATTGATGTCATCACGACGACCACAGGCCTGAAGCTACTTGATAGAAACGGTCTTGACGACGTAGTTGAGGATTATATATATAGTGGCATTAGTCTATTTCTACTTCTAGTTCTACACAATTGCTATTAGTACACGACACGGTGAAGAGGACTACTTACTTTTGCTCTACTAGTGTTCACCGAGCCGTGCTGTCACTTTTTCCTTGAGCAGCAAGAAGTACTAGAATTGATAAGAATGAAGCGTTCCCGACAGAATGCGGGTCACGACGAGGACCAGGTCTCCTTCGTGAACAACGACACAGCTCCGGCCCAAAACGACGTCGACATGATCGATGTAAATTTCGAGTTATGCTGTGCAAAAGTATCGTACTCGTATAAATGCAGGTCTTGCATTACAAATTTCTTTGTCAAGGCAAATCAGCATTACAAATTTTATTTCTCATGCTGAGGAAATTTGTAATGCATTTATACAAGTATCGGATACTTTTGCAGTTCATACGAGTTCTACGAACCCTTCGAAACCGACTTCCACGGGGTCCGGCTATGCATTGCAAAAGTATCGTACTCGTATAAATGCATTACAAATTTCCTCAGCATGAGAGATAAAATTTGTAATGCAGATTGAGCTTAAGAAAGGGATTTGTAATGCATGATTGCAATACGAGTACGATACTTTTGCACAGGATACCGGCAGCTTCTGAACAAATCCTTCGAGTTATTACAATGAAAAATGCCCCCTCCCCATATCAAAAAGAAAATCTGTGATGCAGATTTGTGGTTACAAATCAGCTTGGTGTTGCTAGAAGGCAAAAGATGCGGACTGAAGTGCTGCCTAGCGTGGGAAGGCCGTGCTGCTCCAGCAGGACAGGAGGCAACTGGAAGTGGGAAACAGCATGACAGATTGCCTGCAATTCAGCCCGCAGCTGCGTCTACTCTTGCTGGCTTTCTAGCAATACAAGTCGAGTTGTGTACTCAAATACAGCATCACAAATTGCGTTTCCGATATGGGGTGGAGGCTTTTTTCCCTAGGATACGAGTGGTGCAAGACGGATCCCATTTTCGATTTGACGGAAGTGACGGACGTGTGCTTATCAACTGTAAAAATGTCTAGGTCTGGAAGATTGCCAGGTCTGTCATGCATATTTTGAATGACCCATGATGTCTGTGATGCATGCCCTAGCATCACAGATTTTTAGAGGACCTTTTGATGCCTCTACCGGATGAGAAACGCCCACTCCGCGTAGCACAAACTGAACTCCTCTTGCTGGTCATGCAATACAGATTTTTTTACCTTCCAAAGACAGCATCACAAGTTGCAACCTTCCAGACCCAGACATTTTTGCATTCGATAATGCTGCAACCAGGGCAACATCGGAACGGTGTTGAAGACTACGGATCAACTATCAAACGAAAAAAGTTCGTCACGATCACGCGTGCGCACTTTTGCAATACAAAATTTTCTGGCATGCGTAAAAATGCATCACAGGCAAACTTCATAAGGGATTTCCCTAGACGAGTTTCTGCAAAGGACGGAAAAGCTCAAGCTGTGATGCTAAAAGAATTTGTAGTGCAAGTTCGTGACTGCGGCAAACTTTTTTCTCTCCATATCAACAGGCGGGCGCTGGCGAACAACAGATACAAGGTGGCGGCAAAACTGCTTCTGGCGAGCAAAACAACAATCTTTCCTCTTCCGCCGGCGCGGCCGCGGCTGGCGCGGCCGGGGGCAGGGGAGCAACGACCACGACGCCACAGGAAACGGGTTTATTCGGCATCACGACTGCAGTGAATCTGAAGCAGTACAAGTCCTCATTCACCTATCAAACAAGAAAAAGTTCGTCGCGATCACTCGCCATTTTTTGCAATATTACAAACAGGAAAAGCGCTGTCATGCGGAAAAATGCATCTTCACAGTGAAATGACTTCGTGACGGATTTCATCTCTTGCGTTTGTGCAAAAATACAAGAAAAATAACGACTTGTGAAGTAGATGCCAGAAAAAAATTTCTCATGCAAAACCTGCAGTTCAGTGATCGTATGACGAACTTTTCTCACTCCATATCACCTCCAGTTTTCCCAGTATGAAGCGGTTCATGAAGAGCCACCTCGTGGCGAAGGGAGAAGAGGTATGCATTGCAAGCATGTCTGGGTCTGGAAGATGAATGCAAGTTTGTCATGCTTGTCCCGCATGTTGCCTTTTAATAAATCGGTAATGCAGGAGCAGGAAAAAAAACCTATCGGTATTGCCTGTCATGCAAAAATGCAGTTTGCTATACGGACGAAAGCGAAACTACTCCTAAATAAAAGCTCCAAAACTTGACATGCCCATGCGTAGATGCGTAGTGCAGGAGCGTGCCCTCCGCTCACAAACTAAGTCGCATCACTTTTTTCCAGAGGACCCACACATATTTGCAGTGGATAGGAGATGGTGCTGCGAGAGCCGCAAGAGAGTACTACCAGCGAGCGGACTGTCAAAGTTGAAGACCTGTTTGAGAAATTCAACACTGGATTATCCTTTGCAAAAGTATCGTACTCGTAGTAAAAATTGCAGCCATGCATTACAAATCTTTTTATCAAGGCAAAGCCGCATTACAAATTCGATTTCTCATGCTAAGGAAATTTGTATTGCAATTTATACAACAAGTATCGGATACTTTTGCACAGGACATGGATTTTTGATCAACGAAAGGCTAATCAACCTCCCGGAGGAAGTCGCCCCGCCGCTACACTCGGTACTGATTACAACAACTGTTGTTTGTGATGCATGATAAGCTAGATCTGTGATGCTGCTGAACTACCTAAACAGGATTTTTACACTACGCGGGCAAACTTGTCATGCGAAACAACCAAAACTGGCTGATTTGTCTAGCAGATGTCCCATCATGACGATATTATTACTAACATCAGCACCTGGAGACCGCCATCCATTGGTCGCAGACGACGCCGGAGTGCCCGGAAGACGAGCGGCCCTTTTTATGCATTGCAAAAGTATCGTACAACTCGTAGTAAAATCGCAATTCTGCATGACAAATCCCTTTCTCAAGGTAAATCAGCATGAGAAATTCCGTTTGTAATGCTGAGCGAATTTGTAATGCGATTACTACTAGTTCTAGTACGATGCTTTTGCATTTGATACTTTTACTTTTTCGACTATTTTCTCGGCATCGCCAAGGCGTTCAAGGATTCCTACGGCACGGTTTATCCTGATTAAAAAAGTCCCCACACCAGAGTCAAGATGGGGATTTTGCAACACAAACCTAGGAGTTTTAGGAGTCACGCATGACAAGTCTCAGTCCGTAAGGTAGTGCAAGTTAGCAAGGAAAGCCGCATCACAAATCGACCTTCTGATCCGGTTTACAGCATCACAAATTCCAAAACACGATTGGAAATGGCTCTCATGGTGATGCGCATTACAAGTCTTCCTGTCTTTGCAAATCTGCATTACAACTCTGGTGTGGGTACGTTTTTACCCAGGATACAGTTTATCCAAACTTCGAAGAGGAAGAGTATGTCAAAAACAGCTGCTTCCACAAGGAAATCGCCATTGGGCAGCTGGTGATATCAAATGCAAAAGTGTCTGGGTCTGGAAACTTGTGATGCTGGGTGGCGTCTCATGATGAGGCCACAAATGCTGGCTCAGCATGACAAGTTTCTGAGCTTCTAGGTGTTGCCTATTCTGCATGACAAACTGCGTTCCTGCATCACAGAAAAATGGAGCTCTTGTGTAACGTGCATGACAGATTTCAGAGTCATGCCAGACAAGCATGACAAACATGCATTCTTCCAGACCCAGACATTTTTGCACAGGATAGGTGATGCAGCAAAACAATTCATCTTCTCGGGGGACATCTTATGCACTGCAAAAGTATCTTAATCGTATAAATGCTAAAATGCATTACAAATTTCCTCAGCATGTTGATGAGAAATGAAATTTGTAATGCTGATTTACCTTTAAGAAAAAGATTTGCAATGCAGGATCGCACAAATTATACGAGTGCGATGTTTTTGCAGTGCATACAACTGCGGGCCCCGACGCGACAACCGTGAAGGAGAACGAGTACCGGGTGGTGTATTTGGTCAGCAACAAGACGTTTATGGAGAAAATTATGCCCCTTTTTCGGGAAGAGAAATGAGTTTGGGCCGGTAGTGCAGCGAGTAGGAGTACCTCCCGAGGACGAAGATCAGTTCTCGTCATGCAGTTCTTGTCCATGTCATCTATGCAGACACAGAGTCATAGAAAGACAAACAGGTTTAGGTTTTCGACGGTGCAATATAGACGCCGCTGTTAAAAGAGCAGGGCTGCTTGTTGGAGGGGATCCTCTGGGTCTTGATTTGCACCAGCTGCAGAGGGTGCAGGCAATAGAAAAAGAAGCATGTATTCAACGAAAGCCAGCACGATTTGCTTTCTTGCACCTCCATAGATGTTGAGGAACAAGGCTCTTTATCACTTCTGCCTAGTCCTTGTACAAAATCAAAACTCGAAAGAGGGCTACACGGAAATAAGTAAATGACAAGCGTCTAATATGCTGTGACCACAGCGGCCATTATGCTTCGTGAAGAGGAGCTCCGCTGTTCAGTGAACAAAAGCAACAGCAGACAGTATTTCGCTTCCGACGTGTAGAAAGTTGCGGAAAAATATGGGAGTGTCAGGATCGAAATCGTCAGAGTTGAAATAATTTGCGATGCATAAAACGGATACCAGTAGGCGCCTAGTTTTCAAGTGGCGCATAACAAATCTTGGTGGTGCCTAACTCCAGTTTGTAATGCTGTTTGGGTAAGGAAGACGCCTTTTGTCATGCTACTGTAGCAGCTCTATTTTTACCCCTCAACAGGCTTACAATCTGCCTCCCTTGCGTACTCTGCAAGATAGGCACTCTGTGGGTTGCATTTTATGCATCACAAACTATTTCAACTTTGACGATTTCAGTCCTGACGCTTCCATAAAAAAGCCAATACTTAATACTTATGGCTAGCGTTTTCTTTCTCGGTTCCAAAGAAGTCCTCTGCTCGGCTTGAACATCCTCGTGGACCACGAGGATGTTCAAGCCGAGCAGACGTCGTGGTGAAAAAATATAAAATACTTAAAAATGGTGTGCTTCGTCATAAGTACTTAATTAAATGGAGGTAATTCAGCACCACCAGCCCCTCGGTTCTTCTAAATCTAAAAAGTGCATTCGGTTTCTGATTCTGGCAGCTGGGCTTCAGATTTTGGAGGCACGAGAATTTTGGAGGTTGGGCCGATAATTTTGGAGGTTGGGAATTTGAAAAAAACCCAGCGCTACTACAACAACGGCACCGTGTACACGGACGAGGACTGGCTCTACGTGTACGGGGTGTTCTTCTCCGTGTGCTGCGCGATTTTTTTCGGTATCAAATGTAAAAATGTCTGGGTCGGGAAGATTCTGAGATTTGTCATGCATATTTTCCATGACCCAGGATGTCAGTCTGTGATGCATGCCGTAGCATCACAGATTTTTAGAGCGCTTCCTCATGCCTATTCCGCATGACAAATGCCATCTCCGCGGAGCACAAAATCTACTCCTCTTACTGGTCATGCAATACAAATCTTTTTCGAATCCAGAGACAGCATCACAAGTTTAGATGCTTCCAGACCCAGACATTTTTACATTTGATATTCGGGCTGCTGTGCCGCCGGGCCGCGGAGCCGCTCGGCTGGTGGCTGGCGATCGGGAACAATTTGTGTTACCTATCAAAAGGAAAAATCCCCCTCCCCATATTGAAATGGAAACTTCTGTTGCTGGATTTGTGTACACAAATCAGGTTTTTCTTGCTGGAGAGGCCTGCAGAGGACACATATCAAGTCTGAGTAGACAGTCTTTGGCCTAGGCGCTTAGCATGGCAGGCGTCTACGCTGTAGGAGCAAGAGCACGACAAACCGCCTGTAGAATGCGGCGGTTGTCTGTGGGGTTGCCTTCATGCAACACAGAGGCCATTTGTGGTCACAAATCAGCAACACAAATTTTCGAAAACGTACCTGGTCAATATGGGGAGGGGGGACTTTTCCTCACAACATTACCGGATGTGGAGCAACGGTGGGGAGGAGTGGATGACTGCGTTTTTCAAGCGCAACTCGTTTCTGAAGAAGAATGTGGCGAAGTTCGATTTTGGCGGCGAGAAAAATACGGAGGACAACGAGCACCTGTTGCACATGCTGCAGTTCAGTATCTTCTACGCGGCGTGCTTCCTCGGGTGGCATTATTTGATTCCCTGGGGCGGAGCTGGGTCTGGGCGCGCGCGGTTCTTTATCAAATGCAAAAAGGTCTGGGTCTGGAAGAATGCAGCTTGTGATGCTGCATTTGGATTCCAAAAAAATCTGTATTGCATGAGCAGCAAAGGGAGCGCATTTTTTGCTACGCGGTAGTAGGGGCATTTGTCATGCCAAATAGGCATCAAGAAGCCCTCAAAAAAGGCGTGATGCTAGAGCATGCATCACAGACATCATGGCTCATGCAACACGTGCATGACAAGTCTCAGAATCTTGCAGACCCAGACATGTTTACAGTTCATATTCTTCCGGTCCAAGCGATCGGTGCAGCAGGAGGAGATGCTGGTCACGCTGGAAAACGCCGTGGAGAATATCAAATGCAAAAATGTCTGGGTCTGGAAGATTGCGAGATTTGTCATGCTGATCTGGCATGGCCCATAAATCTGTATTGCGTGGCCACAAACAGCCTCTCTCGCCTGTCGTGCAAAAACGCAGTTTCTCATGCGGAATATGCAGCACAGAAGCACGAAGCAACTTGTCATGCTTGGCGGCGCATTACAGTGCATTTCTTATTGACTGACTTGCATCACAAGTTTCCAGGCCCAGACATTTTTGCATTCGACAGAGAACGAGGTGATGCGAAGATACGGGCTGAGGGAAGAGGAAAATTTTCAGCAAGACGGTGGAAGTCACACGTTACCCGGCGTGGACGAGCGGCTGTCCGGGACGCGAAATGCGGTCGACGCGTGTTGCGCGAAAGAAAGGCTGAACAGCACCTCTTGCACATCAGAGGAGAACGACAGCAGTACTACAGCAACCCTTGGTGGACCACTCGCAACGAAATGCACGGCGAGCGTGTTCGGAGCTCCTGGTGCCACGTCGTCCTCCACAGAAGACGGGTCGTTTGGCGATACCTGGTTCCAGCAACAGCTCGAGAAACATATGGGTTGTAAAAATGTCTGGGTCTGGAAACTTGTGATGCAAGGAAGAGAATAGTGCGCTCACTGTAATGCGCCGCCAAGCATGACAAGTTTTTTTCATGGTTCTGAGGTGCGTATTCCGCATGAGAAACTGCGTTTTTGCAACACAGGGAGGAGGAGCTCTTTGCGGCCACGCAACACAGAGTACAGAGTCATGCCAGATTAGCATGACAAGTCTCGCAATCTTCCAGACCCAGACACTTTTACATTTGATAAAACAGCGCCACCAGCGAATGCTGGATGAGGAGTCGGAGGACGAAGAAGTCAGTATCAAAAGGAAAAATCCCCCCTCCCCATATCAAAACGGAAATCTGTGGTGCAGATTTGTGGTCACAAATCAGGTCTGTCTTGCAGTAGAGGACTGCAGGCCCATGACAAAAGTCCATGCTGTAGGCCCAACAGCATCACAAACCGCCGGTATAATGCGGGGGGCCTTGTGGGTTTGCCTTCTTGCGAGACAGACGCGATTTGTGGCCACAAATCAGCATCACAAACTTCCGAAAGTATACCTTTTCGGTATGGGGAGGGGGGATTTTTCCTTGTGATAGTCAGCAGTGCGGAAGGGTCTGAAAAGGGTGATGATGCTGAACAAGATAATATGAGTCCCTGCAAGCGTGTATCATTTGTAAAAGAAACGTCACCACCCCATAGTTGTAATGCAATTCTGCATGTTGAAGATGTTTCTGATGCGGAGCCCCATGTTGAGAGGCAGTTTGTAGTCGGGTTTCGGAATTTGTCATGCTCCAAATCCAATCAGCATGATGCGCTAGATTTGTGATGCTGGTGAACTAGGTATTAAACAGGATTACTTACCCTACGAGGCCAGACTTGTCTTCATGCGCAACAACCAAGGCTTATGGATTTGTCTAGCAAATTTCCCACCTTGATGACTGTGGGGTGGGGACGTTTTTACACGGGATAGCGTGATCGCAGCCCCAAGCAGAGTCCCTCGCGAAGGAGAAACCAGACGGGGAACAGTATCAAAAGGAAAAATCCCCCCACCCCATATCAAAACGAAGTTTGTGATGCTGGATTTGCGTACACAAATCAGCTTTGTATTGCAGGAGGGCATTGCGGCCAGATCCCCAGGCTAGGTAGGGGCGTACGGGTCTAGGTGCTCAGCATAGCAAACGGCTCCCCTTTAGAGGGCCCATCAGCATGACAAATCGCTTCCAGAATGGGGCGGAAGCTTCTGCCCTTGTCTTCTTGCAAGACAAATGTGATTTGTGGCCTCAAATCAGCAACGCAAATTTTCGGAAGCATACCTTTTCGATATGGGGAGGGGGATCTTTCCTCTCAATAGGCAGCAGCTCGCTCAGTCCTCCGGTGGAAAAGGGTAGAGGCAGAAACCACAAGGAAGCGGATCAGGTGCAGACTGCTTCTTCCGCCGACTACCCAGTTTTGGAATGGAAGCACATTCTGCAGGATATCAAGGAGGGCAACGGTTACTACGACCCGGCTACGGGCGGAGGGAATTCCGGGTCGGGAAAGAATCAAAAAATCGCCGGTGGTGCTGGTGCCGAGGTGGAGATGATTGAGGAACAATTTTTCGCCGCGGGGAATGATAGTCATAGCAGTGTAATGAATGCGGACGAGGATGAGGAGATCGATTGACCGACTTCTGCTTACCCGGTGCTAGTAGCACTTCCTATGCTATACCAGAGCACCTATCTAGGATAACATTGGGGGATAGGAAATCAGACCGAAGATTTATTGAGCCAGGAGATTTCTGGCATTCGAACTGTGCAAAAAAAAAAAAAAACATGAGCTGTCGAAGAATATTACGCGAATCTAGGTGGAGGTGGAGCAGAGTCTTATTTGCAGCTACCCTTTTGATTTGTGAATTACTCCGATCATGATAGGACGCTTTCCAACCACTGCTCTTATTTGGCTATTGAACTTGGGTTTTTATCGCGACTGAAGAAAATTTTTCACGATATTAATAACAGCGACAGATACAGCTTACAACCGAGACTGACGACGGGAGTATAAAACCTTTACGTACTCTTCAGAAGAACTGCACTCAATTTTTCAAAAAACAAAGAACTCGACTGATTGCTCATTTCTGATTCCTTGCCACGATTTATCGGGCAACAACTGCGCAAATGGTGATGTTGACGAAAAAACTCGGGTTACTTAATGCGACGTAAGTAGCAACGCAAAGATTTGTTTGCATTTTCCAAAGATTTCTGGTACTACACAGTTTTACAGATACAGGTCTACTTGTTGCGAAATTTTCATCAGACCAGGATCGATTGAGCTTATTTGTTTGAAAAACTGCAGAAACTGAATCTGAAACGCGAGCGTGTTTGTCACGACAAAATGATAACGAGCAAAGGCACTGCTTCTTCCTGCACTGTACACCGGGCACCCATTATCTAGCTGTAGAAAAAAAGCTTCTCGTAGAGGGCGGTTCCGTGTGCTAAGTATTTGATCGTTTTTCTTGGCAAAAGCTGGCCTCATGTCAACATGTCATTTCGGTTGCGGAGACCAATCTCGAGGCCTGCTCGCACAACATGCCCATCGGTTTTTTTGGAAATCAAGTTTATCTTTGTTGCGTCGGTCTATTGCTGCATCGTGTGATACCATGCCCATTAGTAGCCACTCGGTCGTCTTTAACAAGTGACGAATCTTTTCGGTTTTACTGCGTTCTCTCCGACAGTGCGGATGAAGATGCCTACATCGGTGGTCACAAGGTCCAAACAAATGTCGGTCTGGGCTTGCTTCTAGGATGATTGACGACGCATCATGTCTGCTTCGTTGCCTTCTTTCCAGCGGACGAGTACCCCGGTCCTGCAGCGCGTCATCGGTCCTCTCGTGCGTCGAAAATAATGTACTACTTGAGTCGTACACAAATGAAGAAACCAATCTTCGGTAGTTCTTGTTGACTGTGCCTTGCAACTTTGATTCTCGATGTGGAGCAACGAACAGTCGATATTTTAAACCCCTGACCATCGTTTTCTTCATCGCAGCAGCAGACGGACACGCGGGGTCGGTTGCTTTCGTTTATTTCCCCTGGCGAGTCGGTGAGTTAGTACTATCGTGCTCGGCCATTTGGATTTTCGTGCGAGACTAATGCATCGTGCACTTCTCTTGGTTGAAATGCAAGTGAAAGCATCGGAGCCATGTGTTAAGCTAGAACACTTTGATGGACGTACAAAAGCCTTCTGCTTATTTAACTCCAGTTTAAAAATGGATAGCTCATCTGCTTGCGATTTTCAAACACAAACAGCAGCGGATTTTTCCCCCAAATCTCAACGACTTTTGCTCCCCCAACTAACGAAACACAACCTAACGACGAATCTGAGAAACCAACGGAATCAAGCATAAACCAAGTAAAGGGCTCTAAGGTGTGCGAAATTTGTTGTTTTTCTCGAAAATTATACTTTACGCTTTATTAAACAGTCAAGGTCAACAAGTTCAAGTTCAAGAATAAACTCGACTGAGTACTTCTAGTACTTACAGCGAGAGACTACAACTCGGAAGAAAAAGCAAGCTGCTCGAAGTAAAAATATAATTGGTTCCGACGACGTACAGGAACCGAGAAGAAAGGAACCGAGAAGCAGATCTGCAGCACGCGACAGCAGAAGCAGAGTCAGTCCCGCGGTTTCACGACCCTGGACGAGAAGACGAAGACCACTATGTCGGCCACGAAGAATACCACGCCGCACAGCATGGACACTCTGGGTAAGTCTTCCATTTTGCTGGTTTTCGGTCGTCTTGTTTCTCGCCCCCGACCACCCCCAGGTCGGTGGAAACAGAGCAGCTTCATAACTCTCCTCGTTTTGCTTTCGAGGTGGACCTTCGTCCAGGTCCACCCGAATCAAAGAACTCGGTCGCGATTAGCAAGACAAATAAGTGGATCGATTCCGAAGACCCCACTTCGGCCGTAGATCGGCACTAGCGTCGCAAATTGGCCGACGGATCAACCTGAAGATCAAAGCACCAGTACGATCGAAGGTTCCGGCAATCTCTTCGCCATAAATTTGCGGCTCTGATTTTAGCTCGTAAAATAGCCTCAGACTACTCTCTCTGCCGCCCACCAAATTTTGGGCGCGATCACGAACAAGGGAAAGGGGAGAAGCATCAGTAAGTAGCCCAAATTTCGAGGCGGCAAAAAGTTGCAGAACGCCCACAAGCATGCGAAGCCCATGCCTTGTCTGTCAACTTTCGCCCCAGGTGCACCGGCTTCTCCACGGGAAACTATCAGGGCTCGCATGCTTTTCGCTTAACAAGTTCTAGATTGCTAACTTTAAAACCCTTACACCGGATATCGTTATGGCTTTATATTGGAAAGGCAAGAAAACATAACGTACACACGACACGCACCGGAGTGCATTACAAAGTGAGCACTACTCTGATTCCTAGTGGTGTGCCGATTCGTCTTTGCTTTTCTTTTGCGTCGCTTGTCTTTAGGGGCCGTTGGGGTACCTACGCTTGAAAGAAACTAATCGACAAAATCAGGCGGAGTCACAACCCCCGAAGATGCCGGACCGACGACCACCAACGCCGACCTCTTGCCGTCCCCGCAGGGCAAGACGTGTGTATGAATTGCAAAAGTAGTATCGCGCTTCTTCTAGTGAAAATTGCATTACAGATTAGCTTGGCATGATGACAAATTGAATGCGTCGTAGTGATGGCTAGTAGCATTTTGGGGAGGAGATTTTTCGTGATCATGCATGACTGCGATTAGTTTGAGAAGTACGGGTGCGAAGATATTACTTTTGCGCAGAATACTAGTGTGCGCCGGACCCCTCTGCAGCCACGCTCCTAAAGATCAAGTATCATAGAGAAAAGCACACCTATGTTACCAGAAAAAGAGTGAATTTGTAGTTGTGCTGATGCTACTCTAATGGCACAAAAAACTTGGGGATCATACTGGTCCGCAGGCAATATTCATGCCTGTCATGATGTAGAATGAGGTACCGCGCAGACATGCATTCGGATTTGCGATGCTGAACAGTAGACATCACAAGCAGCTTACATAGAAAATTTGCATTGCAATTATTTTTTGGCCTGGTATGAGTGTGCTTTTCTGTCGTAAGATAACAAGAACGGGCCGACGACGATTGACAAACCCGTGCCGACGGGACCCGAGGTGAAGGGCTACTCGAAGCGCGCCGGCAAGCGGAAGCAGGTGGTCATGCACCGCTACAAAAAGCTGGAGCTGCGCTACACCTGCCAGTTGCGGATGAACAAGAAGACCAAGTTGGGCGCCGCCACGGCGGCCGCCGGGGCGCAGATGTTCGGGGTTCCGTCGTTGGTGGGTAATGGCGTGCAGGCTGTCCGTACTTCGCAGTCCACCTCGCAGAATTTGCTGAAGCAGAAGGCGGCGCGCCTGGGCAAGGACGAGCCCGCGGGGGATGGAAAGAACGCTGCCGCCGCTGCTGACTCGTCCGCGCCTGCTTCGTCCGACGCTGCGGAAGCGTCTGGCGAACATGCTGGGGACTTTGCTGTCACGGCAGCTGGCGACCAGCGTTCTGACGCTACGGCCGGTCTGAGTGAGGCTGGTCCGCCTGGGGTGATGAAAAAAACGGCGTTTCTGGCGAAGACGGGCACCGGTCGTGTGCAGCAGGAGAAAAAGGTCTGGCCGTGGAGTCGCGAGCGCTTGCCTGCGCGTACATTTTTTCTTCGGCAATTTTGCAGAAAATTGGCTTCAAGTACTGGATACATTCGTAGTTATTGCTAATTCATCTTTTTCGTTCGTTATCGTTTGAATTCTCCGCTCATGTGGGGTGAGGCGATGTGGCCCGTTGGTCAAAGACAGCTGAGGGCCTTGGACTACGAGGCCCAAGGTGTGTGGTGATATGAGCGCACTTTTTCCGAATCAAAATACAGGTTGCACCGACTCAGCCTGGGACGATTTCAAGCGCTTTACTTGTGACAAGGTTGCGCGCACACTGGGCGACGCGAGGAAAGAAGCGGAGCGAGCCAGCGGAGCGAGGAAAGAAGCGGACGCGATTGAACAACTTGTGTATTTGCTTCTCAGTGGCAATTTGTTTGAAACGCTATTTCTCATAGATCAAAATGCAAAAATGAACAGGATGATAAGGAAAAGCCAAGAAGCCGATCGAGCAAGGAAAAGGACCAAAATACCACGAAAAGCAAGCAAATTCTTGCCACGATCGAAAGGAAAAGAAAAAAAAGACGAAGAGAAGAAGGAAAAGCAAGGAAATTAGGTCTGATTTCTTGTGAATCCGCATGAAAAACTGGCTTTCTTACTACTTTCAAGGAGCTGAGCCACGGCTACGGGCTTGTTAGGAATGTGAAAATAGCATTAGAAACTGGAAAAACTAGATTTGGAGTAAGGAATTTGCAATGCGAATTTGAAGAATTGAGGATGTAGTTTTAGATGGTGTTCACTTTTGATTCGGTATTGTTGCTTCTGAAAAAATAACCTCTCCATTTCGAAACTAGATCCTTCAAACTGCGGGCCGGGATCGCGCTTGCACCGACGCGCGAGATTGAAGAGGCGCTCGCTGACGCGGATGAAGTGGCGCAGGCCAACACCTCCAAGGCCAAAGCCACATGGATCAAGTCGACGTTTTCGGAGGCCGAGAAGTGGAAGTGGCACGCCGACGCCCTCCAGATGCGTCGCGAGGAGTATGCACTCGATGCCGAGACATTTCCTGGTGAAGGCACCCCGTGTAGTGGCTCCAAGCTCGGGAAAAAATTCGATCGACTGTTCGCCCTGTCGAAAAACGAAGGCGAGAAGTTCACTAAGGGATGGCATTGGGGGCTGATTCGAGACGTCGATTTCGCTGCGGCTTCCATGGCATGTGAAATTGTCAACAGTCCGGACTGCCAACCCAAAACGACGGTCGATCTTTCTGTCCAGAAAGACGCTCAATCTTTCTGTGCCCAGAACCGTGGTTTCGGTCTTCGCGCAAGGCTTGGCGCAAAGATGTCCCGCTGAAGAAACCGCAAGCGGTCTTGATGGTTGAAAAATAAGTAATTACAACCAGCCTCAGCCTCCAGCGGCCCAGTCGGGGTCCAGAGCTGAGAAAGGAGGTTCATTCCCTGCCCCGAAAAATACACGCCACGCGATGAAAGCATTTGCCAGTAGTGCTTCGGAATATACGATAAAATATGATGATGTGCGCGCGATTATACATTCTATTTCTATCTTGGTTTGCCCTGAAGTGTGGCTCTTATATCGAAGCAGCCGTAGCGGTAGAAGTAGCTGCTGCGCACGCCATGAAAATTCTCCTTGTCCACTTGCGCTAAAGGGAAAGCGGCTGTTATCGTTTTCACAATCACAGAACCTGGAGTAAGAAGAAGCAGGGCTACACCAATGTAGATTTTCATCTTCATCGTTTTGTTTTGCGAACTATGTATTACGCAGCTATCAATTTTTTATGACAATTCCATCTCCAAGGCCAAGAACTATCTGTCATTTTGTCTAGCGTAACACTTGTTTTCAGTTTGAGCAATCTTCTTATACAGTTGTTTTGTACCTGTTGTACACTTCCACCGCACCTTGCTTCTTCACCACCACCAACGAACAGCTACCTTACATTATTTCTTTCGTGAGCTACCTTACATTATTTCTGTTCGGGCACGTCCAGACGCGGCTTCACCTTTAGCGCAACTGATGTACTAACGGATTTTAGCCCTGTTAAACTACTTGACTATAACCAAGCATTTTTTATCATGATAAATAACGAACGACACAGGAACACCAGAACAGCTAAAAAGCGCAAGCGCTCTCATATCTGACGTTCCGAACTTCTAATCTTGTCGTATGCCTTTGTCTCACCTAAAATAAACAAGAACGACTCGAATGTGAGGACTATTTCGTGGCGTTGCAGCAAAGTAGAGAGCCATGGGACAGCACAGCTTCGAACCACAGGCGAAGGGAAGTAGTTAAGTCGGTTGTGGTGGGTTTATTTCATCAATATCTTCGTCTTCCTACTTTCCTGCCAACTGGAATTCCGCACTTGTGAGCCGCGACGAGGTAACTCACCTTTGTCGTGTCTGTGCAAAAATTGTCACGAAAGATGAGATTTTTCACGCCGCGAGCCAATCTTCAAAGACCGAAGGAGGAAGGCCTCGGCCGAAGGGTTTTCGACTTGTTTGTGTCGATGAAATGATAACGAGAAATCGCTCGATTTCTTGTTCCTCAGGGATAAATAACTTGGGTTTCGAAGAGAGTTTCGGGTGCAGGGCGCTTCTGCGTCTGTCATTTTCGTCGATTGTCTTGGCTTTTACTGTCACTTCTTACTTCGGCTTGTGATCTCTGATCGCCTCCACTACAGTTGTGCAACCTACTTCAGTTGTGCTGAATAAGATCCATACGAGCGTGAAAAATTCGTAAACAGTCTTACTCCTTCGAGTGCTTCTCGTCGAAAAAAATCTGAATCGGCTTGCGCACCATCTCTATCGGCTTCTGCGACAATCGATTTCCTTTTTTATCGGTTATGTGCGAGGATCTGTATATCGTTTATTCTCCGTTGTTGCTCCAATCGGTGTGTGTTTATTTTTCGTGATGTTTTTTGCTTGCAAAGTTTTTTTTTCGAAGACGAGGACCGCCTTGACGAGGTCAGCCTTGCCGAGTATCGGAGGTTGATCTGGAGCAGCAAGATCTTTCTTCAGCTTGTCTGTAGTCATAGTCTTGAGGTGACCATTTGGCGTTGGGCCTGTAATTATTATTATTATCCCCCCACTGGATAAGCACGACTTCCAGGCAAAGATCTAACATTTTTGTCACAGACGTCTCGACTGGTCCCACTCTGTTTATGAATATCGATAATGATTTATGTACTCTGGTAACTTGAAAATCTCGCTCTTCTTCCTTTTTAAACCTCTCGCCTGGTCCGCCTGTGAAACTGAAGATCTGAGCTTAATCATTATCCCCCCACTGGGTACGCAAATACGCTTGCAGATCTAAGTATATACTTTCTCGCACGTCTCGACTTGTCCCCACCTGTATACGAATAAGAACGTCAATTCCTGTACCTAAGCAACCTGAAAGCTCTCGCTTTGCCTTGGTTCTATCCTTCTCGCCTGGTCCGCCTGTAAAACTGACGATCTCGATTTTTGTATATGATCTGTATTATTAACTCCCCGACCTGTATGCGCGATTTCGATTTTCTACACTAAGCGAGCTTGAGACAAATCACTTCTGGTAACGCCGAAAACTCCCCACGCTTTCGTGATTTCAAATGCAGTTTTGACAGGGATTGAAGTCAAATACGTCGTCGCCTCGCGCGTTTCGACCATTTCGCAGACTGTAAGTAGTGCCGCTCGAGTCTGTCTCGTCTCCGCTGTTCTCCATCTTGGTTTGTTGATACAGATTTTCTGAGTGCCTCTGGATGCCTATTCCGCATGACAAATGTCCTCCCCGCGTAGCAGAAACTGGGCTCCTCTTGCTGGTCATGCAATACAGATTTTTCTAGAATCCAAAATTAGCATGACAAACTTGCATTCTTCCAGACTCAGACATTTTTACATTTGATAAATTTACTTCGCGCACGATTTTTGTTTACAGTTTACAACTATCAAATGCAAAAATGTCTGGGTCTGGAACTTTGCTAGACTTGTCACGCAGGTTTTCCATGACCCATCTGATCTGTAATGGAGTGCCTAGCATGACAGATTCCATGAGATCACTATCATGCCTATCCTGCATGACAAACTGCCTCTTAACTTGATCAAAAGTGGACAGCATTTGGCAATCATGCAACACAGATTTTTGCATGATTCTGATTTAGCATGACAAGTTCCAACCTTCCAGACCCAGACATTTTTGCAATCCATAACAACGATATTAAGACGATGATTCACGATCGGGGAAGTTTTCCTGAGCCTACGCACTGTTTTGACGAAAATTTGTCTTTCTGGGTTTGTATCAAATGCAAAAGCTGTGTCTGGGTCTGGAAGACATTAAAGATTTTTGCTAGGTTTGTCATGCGTATTTTGTGTGACCGTGATGCCTAATTTGTATTTGCATGACCTAGTAGCTGCGTCACAGCATGTATATACAATTTTATTGTAAAATGCGAACACAGCATCGGCATCGCAAGTTGTATTGCCCTTCCAGCAGACACAGACATATTTGCAGTGCATAGGGTGAGAAAAGCGGAAGCAGGTACGACACTGCAATCGAGGGCCTGCGGTTCCACACCAAAGGTTCTCGCGCAGCAGCAAAAATAGCGACATCTACGCAGCGGCAGAAGCAAGTTCCGCAGCTTTTCAAGCCCAGTATAGAGCAGTACCCCCACAGTATTTTTACAACAGATTTTTATACGAACAAGATCAAGAACCCACTCATGTTTTATTTTCCCTTTCTCCTCGGTGCAGCAGATCCATATCATACTAAAAATCCCGCAGGTGGTGGAGGCCCGTATTTCTATATTTCCTGTAGAGATCATCCGGCCCCTAAAAGCTCTTTGAATTTCGATCATCGTATCAATTTCAACATCTTCAAGTTCCTGCGCTCACTGTATTATATGGATTTATCTTCATGAGCAACGACATCACTCAAAGTTCTTCCGCCTAATAAAGTGGTTTATTTCCTTTGTGTGTATGAATAATTATGTTGCAACTACAAAAAAGAGGTATTTCTATTTCTTGACGTGCCAACATGTATCACCCTGCGCGACTAAGAGTAAGAAGGATGAGGGACAGCTTTTTCTACGCAGGAATCGAATCCTGATGAAGCACAAGAGCGTGGTGATATAATTGGTAGGTACAAGTAGAAGTCGGCACAGAGAGTCATTAAGTTTGGAAGTTGAAGACAACTATAGATTGCGCTGTGGTCTTACTTCATATTGAAAGCAAACCAAAAATCTTCCCCGGCGGGAGGACCGCGGGTGTGGTCAGCGGCAGATGCAGGCTCGGTTAAGTGATGTTGTTTTGTTCAACCCATTGGATTGGCTGCATGATTGGAGTCCGGTTGTCATTATCCAGCGTGCTACAACATCTATCTGACACAATTCTGTAATGCGGTTCCGAGGTGGCTCCTGGTCCTGTGAATAGAAAAATTAGCAAGAACTCGCTTTCTTCCTCAAAGTAAAGCTACGAAAGTTCCTGTTAAGGAGATTCGTAGTAAATCTTTTTCTCGTACGTACTCCACCATGAATGCCGTTTAATATACGTTTTTCTTTTTCCTCGTCCTCGTCCTCATCGTGGCAACGTAGAAAGAGCAGAAATAACGAGAACATAGTACGTACCACTCGGTCGATCGTGCAACCACATGAAGGACGACGTCGTGGTCCTGTGAGCAACAAGTTGTAATTTTTACAAGCGCAAGGAAATAATATAAACAAGTACAACCCGCGGCCAAGCAGAATAGTAATTTTGACAATTAAGTATTGTAAGTATCTCTTTATTCAATCATTTCGGTTCGTTCTCGTGCTGGCTTGCTTCGTCCGGTTCACATTTCGATTTCGTTATGGTTTCATTAAACTCCTGAGGTAATTTTTATCAGTTCCTCGGTTCTTCTAAATCTGCAACACAAGTTTCCAGATGGTAAATCTGCAACACAAGTGCCTCGTCCTCGGTTCTTCTCCAAGGTGGTAAATCTGCAGCACAAGTTTCCAAGTTTTAGATGATGCGCATGACAAGTTTCCATCTGCAGCGCAGTGCTGGTTAGAAAGGGAAGCCGCATGAGAAAGCACTACCAGAAACACGACTGGAAACGACCGTCATGGAGATTGGCACTGCAAATCTTCCTGTCATGACGGATTTGCATGACAACTAGGGCCTGCGGTTCCAGACCAGCAAAGGTTCTCGCGCAGCATATCCTGTGCAAAAGTATCGTACTCGTAAGTAATTGCAATCATGCATTGCAAATCTTTCTGTTAAGGGAAATCCGCATCACAAATTTTATTTCTCACGCTGAGGAAATTTGTAGTCCTCTGCTCGGCTTCAACATTGACGCAGTGCAAAAGTATCGTTATCGTACTCGTACTAATTGCGTTTGTGCATTACAAACTCTTTATTCATTCTCGGTTCGTTCTCGTGCTGGCTTGCTTCGTCCGGTTCACATTTCGATTTCGTCCAGGCAAACTGCAATATAAAAACCTCGGTGCCTCATGCTGGTATTGAAAATACCGACGTTTCGATGATGTCAGAATTCGTTGTACTAATTTGCGTCGGTATTCGTACTTGTCGTCCTCTTCATTTGCCCCTCCTCGTGGTCCTATCTTTGAAGATTTCAATCAATACTACTTACTTCTACTGGACGACCGCACTAGCAACATCGCAGCTATAATTTCATCATACCTTACTTTCAACAGGAACGGTTCTTGCGAGAAGTGCCGTCGTGGTGCTACTTTGATGTGGCCCGACGTTCGATTCGCATAGCATGACCCAAATCCTCACTAATTTCCATTTAATATCAACAACCCTTTATTACGCCGTTCAACACATTCACATTCCGATTTCCTCCAAGGACAAACAATTTTAGCTAACAACCTGAATTTGATGTTCCCCAAAGTAATTCTTGTAGCGAGAACTCTAAATATTTAGCACGCAAGTGTAAGCAGTTGTACTAGGAGGTCAAAAGCGCTACTCTGTGTAGTAGTTTTTTTAGTGCTTCTTTTACATACTGCTTTGGCATTGCAACTGGACTGCCACGCTAGAAGTAGAAAAATCCCAGATACTATTTTCACCCCCGAAAAGATCTTTAAGCGGAACAAGTTCACCCACAACTGCTAGTGTAAATCAGCCTGAAGAACGTCGAAGATGCAAGACGGCCGCCTTCCCCCCTCGTCGACGACCTACTCGTATCAACGGCAAAAGTGTCTGGGTCTGGAAGAATGCAACTTTGTCATGCTTGTCTGGCATGACTCGAGAGTCTGTGTTGCATAGGCACGAAAAGGCCCTTTACTTACCTGTCATGCACGAACCAACGCAGTTTGCCATGCGGAATACGTAAGACATGGCAGCCAAAAAATTTGTCATGCGTAGCTGCGTATTGCTGTGCGTCTATCATTCACTTTTAGCACTACAAGTTTCCAGACATCCAGGGATATTTGCAATCCATAACTCGCAGCCACGGTCCGAGCGGTCGGAACGCGCCCCGCGGTCAAACGCCAGCCGCGGGAACTCGCGGCAGACCTTATCAAATGTAAAAATGTCTGGGTCTGGAAGAATGCAACTTGTGATGCTGCATTTGGATTCCAGAAAAATCTGTATTGCATGAGTACCAAAGGGAAGGCAATTTTTGCTCCGCTGAGAAGGCATTTGTCATGCGGAATAGGCATCGGGAAGCCCTCAGCAAATCTGTATTGCTAGGGTATGCATCACAGACATCATGGCTCATGCAAAACGTGCATGACAAGTGTCCGAATCTTCCAGACCCAGACCTTTTTACAGTTGATAGACCTCGGACGCGGGCGACAGCTACGCCCCGACGCGGCGTTTGGCGCCGGCCGGAAGCCGGGGATATGGCGTTCTCAAATGTTACAGTCTCACCTGTTACGTGATTTTGCATGCAAAATTACCTTAAGGCGCCAGATGGTCAAGCTGCTTCGCATGACAAATCTGCGAAGGGCTAGGCAGCACCTCAATCTGTGCGGAATTTGTAATGCAAAAGACGCAACTTTTCCCCATCTCAATTTTCATTTTGCCACTCTTGCATCACAAATTCACGTAACAGTTGAGAGTGTAACAGTTGAGAGCGCGACAGGGGACGAAGCGGCAACCCAAGTAGCGGGAAGGACAAGGAGTCGAAGCGCGCCGGCCTGCTACCCGAGAACGCAGCCATCATGTTCAACACGAACCAGAGGGAAAACTTGAACCGTATTTCTGAATCCTACCACCACAACCAATCGCCGAACGACCGACGCATGCTGAACCAGGTCGAGGAGCACGTGGAAAGCCGGTTGCAGTTTGAAAAAGACCAGCATTTGAAGGAGAAGGAGAGACTATCATAAGGGAAAATCCCCCTCCCTCTATCGAGAAGGAAATTTGTGATGCTGATTTGTGACCACGAATCAGCTCTGTTTTGCATATGGGGCAAATGGGAGCCGTTTGACGCATTGTTTCGCAGCCAATCTGTGATGCGCTTTATTTCCATACTGCAAAGGTGAAAGGTCTCTGCCATGCCTAACTGCTAGCCTGTTGCATACTCAATAAGGCATAGGAAGTGCCTCCAAGCGCCTTGTGCAAAAATACATAGCGCTGATTTCATCGTGTGTACAGTAATCCAGCAACAGAAATGTCCTGTTTTCTATGGGGCGGTGGGGGCTTTTTTTACTTTGATAGAGACTGAACCGGAAAATCCAAAACCTCCAGTTTAACCTCTCCACCGCGAGTATGGGGGTGTCAGGATCGAAATCGTCAAAATTGTCATGCACAAAATGCAACTCGAAGATTGCCTCTATTGCAGAGGACGCACGGGAGGCAGATTGTAGTGCTGGTAAGCAGGGTCGCGAATTCTTGGGCTGCTCTTTAGCATGACAGAGGGGAGCCCAGTTGCCCTAAAGAAACTGCGTGACAGACTTGCTTTACAGACAGACAAAATCTGTGGTAGTGCGCCGCCTATAAACTGTGGGCGTCTAGTAAGTCTCACTGATAGCGGTTTTATGCATATTTATACAAATCATTTCAACTTTGTCGATTTCGATCCTGACTTTTCCATAGCGAAAAACCAGATGGGCGGCCTGCTAACGGATATGCAGACCATCGTGCCCAACATCACCAGCGAGGAATCGCGCATTTTGCTGGACTACTTTAGCTATCAAATGCAAAAATGTCTGGGTCTGGAAACTTGTGATGCTGGTTGGCGAATCCTGAGGACGCCATAAGTGACGGCTCAGCATGACAAGTTTCTGACTTGCTAGGCGTTGCGTATTCTGCATGACAGACCGCGTTTCGGCATGACAGAAAAGTGCCGCTTTTGGGTAACGAGCATGACAGACCTTGGGGTCATGCTAGCAGAGCATGACAAACCTTCCATTCTTCCAGACCCAGACACTTTTGCAATCCATATTAGCAAGAAACTGGGCGACCAGGTACGTACAAATAAACGTAAAAGTGTAGACACAAAAAATAAATCGACACCTACTACTACTTATTCTAATTCATTAGCACTAATAAAAGGAATATCACACGACCGAGGCCTGCGGCGTTTGTTCAACAAGAACAAGTTCAACTTCTCTACTACATCTACAACGTGTAGAGGTACTAGAAGAGGTTTTATAGCTACTTACAACTACCGAAGGAGCTTGAAAGGTTGTAGAGATGAAAAGAAGTTGAACATCAAGTTCTCCTCGTGCTTCATTATCATTGATTTCGTTGAAGCATGGTGTCATCCTTCCGAATTGCTTCTATAATCCTGTGTGCTGCTGAGTTGCTATTAAGCCAATGCTCTGTAGTTCCTCCTGCCCTACAAAATTGTGTTGAAACCGAACGTATGAGAAGTGAAGGGAAAATGAAACAATAAACGCTCAACTTTTCATATTTTCAGCTCGAGGAAGTCCCCGATGGGGACCAGACGCAGGCCGGCCTCACGGCTTCCCCCGCCGCGAATTCTTCTCGGCTGAACAACGGCATATCCATCGCAAAACAAGTTGTATCTAGCATAAAGCGCATGACAAATTTTCTCAGCATGAGAGGTGGCATTTGTGATGCGGATTTGGATTTGCCTTTGACGAGAAGATTTGTAATGCATAAACGGGATGCTAGTACGACTACACTTTTGCAATGCATACGGAAAGAAGTACGGGAATTTTTCGCGGGAAACCTACAACGGCTCCGACTCGAACGAACAGCAATTTCGGTCCCTGCCCGGCAGTATCAAATGCAAAAGTGCCTGGGTTTGGAAATCTGTAATGCTGAATGGTCATGAGTGAGCGCGCCTTTGAATGCAGCAGTAGTGCATGACAAGTTTTATTTCAAGCACTTTCTCATGCTCAGTGCGCATTACAAACTGCGCTTTTTCATGACGAAATTGCGCCGCTTTTGTATGCTTTTATGCAATACAGATTTTTCTGAAGTCCTGGACACGCAATACAAAGGTTCAACCTTTATTCCAGACCCAGGGATATTTGCATTTGATAGGCAGTAAGCAGGCCCGGGCCGCCGGGGGCGCCAGCGTCGGCCCGCCGGTGCTGCACCACTTGCGCAGGCTATGAGAGTGCACAACTTCCCCCCCCTTATTTGCCATGCAAAATCTTCCCAAATCCAGTCTGTTCCTCATGGCAATCTTTGCATGACAAACAAGGTCCGAGCACGGGGACAGAGTCCCCGTGCGGCGACCTTCCGGCACTTGTCTGCGCGGTGGCACTGGGAAGGCAGGTCGCCTGCAGCTAGGTATCTCGGTGCGCCTTGCGTTCACTGGCCCGCGACGGGCCTGCGGACGCGGCCCCCTTGCTTGCGCGCACTACACTAGACTCATTAGCCGGCCGCGCGCAAAGATAAAAGAAAAGAAGAAACTGGCGCGCGCCCGCCGGGTCTGGAGCCGGCCCCCAGGTCATGACGCGGCGACAGAGTCCCCGCACTGCCCTAGGGCCCTTCTCTGCCCCTTCCATCCTTGGCCGCGCGGTGTGCTGTCCGGGGAGTGTGCGTAGCTAGCCCTTAGGCCATGACGCGGGGACCGAGTCCCCGCGCTGGCCTAGGGCTTTCGCCCCTTGGCCGCACGGATTCACGGGGAGTGCTGCCTGCAAGCTAGCCCCTAGGCCATGGCGCAGGGACCGAGTCCCCGCGCTGGCCTAGGGTTTTCACCCCTTGGCCGCACGGTGTCCGGGAAGCGCTCAGGCACAGCTGGTCCCTAGGCCATGACGCGGGGACCGAGTCCCCGCGCTGGCCTAGGGCTTTCGCCCGTTGGCCGCACGGTGTCCGGGAAGCGCTCACAGTTGGCCCCTAGGCCATGACGCGGGGGCCGAGTCCTCGCGCTTGCTTAGAGCTTTCGCCCCTAAGTCGGCCGCGCGGTTTCGCCGGGGAGCGCTCGCAACGAGCTGGCCCCTAGGCCATGGCGCGGGGACCGAGTCCCCGCGCTGGCCTAGGGCTTTCGCCCCTTGGCAGCACGGTGCCCGGGAAGCGCTCACAGCTGGCCCCTAGGCAATGACGCGGGGACAGAGTCCCCGCGCGCGCTGGCCTAGGCAGGGGGGGCCTTCGCCCTTTGGCCGCACGGGGTCACAGGAAGTGCTGCGAGCTAGCCCCTAGGCCATGCGCGGGGGCCGAGTCCCCGCGCTGCCCTAGGGGTTTCGCCCCGCCCTTGGCCGCGCGGTGTCCGGGAAGCGCTTACAGCTGGCCCCTAGGCCATGACGCGGGGACCGACCGGGCCCCCGCGCTGGCCTAGGGCCTTCGCCCCTTGGCCACACGGATTCACGGGAAGTGCTGCCTGCAAGCTAGCCCCTAGGCCATGGCGCGGGGACCGAGTCCCCGCGCTGGCCTAGGGCTTTCGCCCCTTTGCCGCACGGTGCCCGGGAAGCGCTCCGGCACAGCTGGCCCCTAGGCCATGACGCGGGGGCCGAGTCCCCGCGCTGGCCTAGGGCTTTCGCCCCTTGGCCGCACGGTGTCTGTCCGGGAAGCGCTCACAGCTGGCCCCTAGGCCATGACGCGGGGACCGAGTCCCCGCGCCGGCCTAGGAAGTGCTTGCGCCCCTTGGCCGCACGGTGTCCGGGAAGCGCTCACAGCTGGCCCCTAGGCCATGACGCGGGGACCGAGTCCCCGCGCGGGCCTAGGGCTTTCGCCCCTTGGCCGCACGGTGTCCGGGAAGCGCCCACAGCTGGCCCCTAGGCCATGACGCGGGGACCGAGTCCCCGCGCTGGCCTAGGGCTTTCGCCCCTTGGCCGCGCGGTGTCTGTCCGGGAAGCGCTCACAGCTGGCCCCTAGGCCATGACGCGGGGACCGAGTCCCCGCGCTGGCCTAGGGCTTTCGCCCCTTGGCCGGCCGAGGTGTGTCCGAAAGTCTGCCCGGGGTGTGTCCGAAAGTCTGCCCGGGGTGTGTCCGAAAGTCTGCCCGGGGTGTGTCCGGGGTGTGTCTGGGGTATGTTCGGACTTTTTGCCTGGGGTGTGTTCGGGGGTCTGTCTGGGGTATGTCTGGGGTGTGTCTGGGGTCTGTCTGGGGTATGTTTATACCCCACCTGTTGGCTTTTCGGCAAAAAATTGTAGTCCGCTCGTGATTGAGGAGGATTTGCATACCCCTGACACACCCCCGAACATATTCCCGAACATACCCCTCGCCTGCATTTTTGACCAGCTGCTGCAGTTTAGATAGTAATTCCTTCGGTTAGCCCAAATAGCCCTACACAACTCCAGTGTAGTAAACTTGTCATGCAACAGCGGTATTCTTGCTGATGCTTTTCTTGCCGTTCATGCTATACAAATGAGGGGGAGGGGGAGCTATGTGCATTGTCATACAGGCACAAGGACTACGAGAAGCACCACGACGACTTCCGGGACTACTTTGAGAGCGAAGTTATCGCAAGAAAAAACTGATGTGGTCTCAGTCTCAAGTTGTAATGCGCGACTGGCTTGAGACAGTTTTTTGTCATGCTGGAGATGCAATCGAAGACAGTCGTCTTTCATACGTGTTTTGCCTTGCATGTATCTGAAGCATCATAGATAATCTGTTTCTTGCTTCGTAAAAAATTTGATGTCTTTTACTGAGTCTACTGCAAATAATGCCCTTGAGACCACTGAGGAACGTTTTTCTTTGCATAGAAGTGATGCAGGAGCTGATTCAGCAAGCCAGGCGGGCGGAACGCCGACGCAGCAGCATCCGCAGCTCTTTGTCGGAGCACCAGGACTACATGCAGGAGTTCGTTTTTGCAGAGCTCGTGGCCTTTGTGGAGACCAAAAACCGCTCCAAGCGGGAGATGGAGCAAAACCGCCGCGTGTACAACAGTGTCGTGGCCGACCTGGCCGACATTTTTGGCGACCACCACGCGAGCCACCACGTCGACAAGTTTTCACGTGCGTCAGTATCAAGAAGAAAAATCCCCCCTCCCCATATCAAAGCGGAAATCTGTGATGCAGATTTGTGGTCACAAATCAGCTCTGTCGTGCTAGAAGGGAAAAGATGTAGACACTGTAGCGCTGGTGGCCTGGGAAAGCCTGGCATCTTCAGCATGACAGGAGGCAGCAGGAAGTGGGAAACAGCATGACAAGTTGCCTGCAACCGAAGCCACGGCTGCGGCTCTTGGCCTTCTAGCAACGCAAGTCGATTTGTGTACTCAAATACGGCATCACGAATTTCGTTTTCGATAAGGGGAGGGGGGATTTTTCCTTTTTATAGTCAGAGCAAGCCAGCATCAAACGCAGCAAGAAGCAGTTTCACGAGTCCATGCTGAAGGCCAAGCCCCTTATCAACTGTAAAAATGTCTGGGTCTGGAAGATTCTGACACTTGTCATGCACGTTTTGCATGAGCCATGATGTCTGTGATGCATACCCTAGCAATACAGATTTTTTGAGGGCTTCTTGATGCGTATTCCGCATGACAAATGCCTTCTCAGCGTAGAAAAAAATGCATTTCCTTTGGTACTCATACAATACAGATTTTTTTGGAATCCAAATGCAGCATCACAAGTTGCATTCTTCCAGACCCAGACACTTTTACACTTCATACCCCTGATGCAAGAGCACTTCCAGGGCGCGAATTCCTTGCATACCGAAGAGCAATTCCACAGGCTCATGGAGCACATGGAAGACAAACTCTACAACCATTCGGACCACGAGGACCACGGCTTAACCTCTCGCATGGTGCGGAAAAACCACGGGTTTGACAAGGCCTCGGGATATGGATTGTAAAAATGTCTGGGTCTGGAAGGTTGGAACTTGTAATGCTACCTTTCCATACCTAGAAAATCTGTATTGCATAACCAACAAAAGTCGCAACCTCTTTTGTCATGCAAAAACGCAGTTTCTCATGCGGATTTCCTATGAGGAAGCGTTTTGGGAAGTTGTCATGCCGGACTGCATTCGGAAGTGTTTTCATCATGCACAATTTAGCATCACAAGTTTCCAGACCCAGACATTTTTACAGTTGATACGGGAAAGACGCATGCAAAACCGAAGATCGTGCACCAGAACACACCCGCGAGTGCGCAGCAGTTTAGTGGCAAGAAGACGGAAGATCTGAAGGAGCTGAACCACTTGACCAAGGAGGAGCAGCAGCTGCTGCAGGAATTTCGGGCGCAGAAGCAGCAGAAGCAGCAACGCCTGCACCCCACGATCCTATCAAATGTAAAAATGTCTGGGTCAGGAAGATTTCTAGATTTGTCATGCATATTTGCCATGACCCATGATGTCTGTGATGCATGCCGTAGCATCACAGATTTTTGGAGCGCTTTGTGATACCTCTACCGCATGAGAAATGCCCTCTCCGCGTGGCACAAACTGGAGTTCTCTTGCTGGTCATGCAATACAAATTTTTTCAGAATCCAGAGACAGCATCACAAGTTTAGAGTCTTCCAGACCCAGACATTTTTGCATTTGATAGAGCCTGTTGCGGGACGATCTGCAGAAGGTAGACGGCGCCCTGCCCGGAGACTTGTCGCCCCCGCGCGGGCTGCAGCTGCTGCCGGCGACGCCGCGCATGAAGGGCAGTTTTTTTGCGGGAGACTGGAACACAGCTGCTGGTGGTCCACCAGGAGCGCAAGCGGGAGTAGAACAGCCCTACACGGAGTATCGGGATGGCGTGCAATTCGAAGTAAACACCCCAACCCCGGCGAATGCTGTGGCCACGCCGCCATCGTTCCTCAAGATGGACAACGTGCACCTGCCACACACGTCCCTTTTCGCCGCCGGTGGCAACAACCTGTTGAAAGCGACGAAACAGTACTCGCAGAGCCCGGCAACGACCTTCGCTGGCCACAAAACCGCGCGCGGGTCCCTCACTTCGGGCGAAGACGCGGAAATTCAGAACAGCCTCCGTTTCGCGCATATCCAACAAAAAAACGTTGTTAGTGTAAATTTGTGATGCGCAACATGCAAGATGATTGCGGCTGTCATGCTTGGCATACGTCGGAAGGTCCATTAAAGGGCGTTTTCACGTACTATCTGCGCATGACAGGTTTTTGCTGTCATGCGAGAGATATTTGTGATGCTAAATCCTCCAAGAAAGTTACACCTACAATGTTTTTTCTTGGATAGCGCAGGGAACTTACTCCTTCGAAATGCCGCAGATAAACATGATGCCGGTGTTATCGTGAACAAAAACGTCCCCACCCCAGAGTCAAGATGGGATTTCTGCTAGACAAATCTGTCAGCTTTGGGTGTTGCGCATGACAAGTTTGGCCTCGTGGTATGATCCTGGTTAGCTTGTTCAGCAGCATCACAGATCTAGCATATCGCGCTGATTCTAGCATCGCAAATCCCAAAACACAACTAGAAACTGCTTCTCATGGGTCTCCGCATGAGAAAAATTTTCAGCATGCAGACTTGCATAACAACTCTGGGGTGGGGACGTTTTTACATTTGATAGGTGTTTCAGCCGGCAGAGTTGGTGGAACAAAGATTGTTCAACGACCAGGTGCCCAGAAGGCGAGCAGAGGCAGTGATGCAGCAGGACAAGCAGTATCAAATGCAAATATGTCTCGGTGTAGAAGGAAGATGCGAGGTTTGTCATGCTTAAAGCTGGCATGACTGAAGAACTTGTGATGCCTGCCCAAGAAGAGATTCTTTTTCTTGTCATGCAAAAAAGCAGCTTGTCATGCGGAAACTGCAACGCTAAGCAGCGCAGATACAACTTCTCATGTAGTTTGGCTGTGCATTACAGGACACTCACTATAATTCCCAACCCAGCATCACAAGTTTATTCCAGACCCAGACATATTTGCATTCGATAAGCAGCAAACGGTGACAACGGACGGAGAGCGTCGAACCCCGTCCCCTTATGAGAGTGCACAACTCCCCCTCCCCCTCATTTGTCATGCAAAATACCCAATCCACCCTTTGCCTCTCGGCACTGTTTGCATGGCAAGTTCTGGTAGCCGAAATAGCACTATACTCCAGTGCAAATCTGTATCTGTCATGCAAAACCGACACTCTTGCTGATGCTTGTATTGCCGTTCATGCTACACAAATGAGGGGGAGGTGGGGTTGTGCACTCTCATACCCCGTCGGGCAGGTTTATTCTGGGGCAGAAGCCCACGAACTTTGGCAACAAAAGCGTGGACACGGTGTATTTGGCTGACTTGACCAGCTTTGACAGCAAGAAGGTATAGATAGAAGAAGAATCTTAATTTTGATGTTCTCGTCAAAAATAACCTACGCGAGAAATTGTATCGATACAACTAGGGTTGTTCGGGTTGTACTATTAATTACTAAATAAAGTTCTTGCGAGGTAAAGCAAATCAAATACACATGATTTGTCTTCCTCTACTACTTCCAGGTAGTTGTACTAGTTGCAGTTCTCTCTTGATGTTCCACACATCGTAGCGGTCCTCGTGGACCCACATGTAATTTTTATTCCATGACACAAGCAGAGTTGCAACCGATTTATTGTCATGCAGAAATTACGATACAACAAAGCAAACTCTATCCACAACCCCAGGCCGCCGTCGACGCCAAGCAGCGGTGACAAAAGAGGGTCTGCGAGAGGGGTAAAAAAACCCGAATCCGCCCGGCACAGGGCTGATGTTTTTGCGGCCCTTTCATGCAAAAGCCCGAACCCTCTCGCGCCACCCTCTCGCGCATCCTCTCGCGCCACCCTCTTGCGCCACCGTCTCGCGCCAACAATTTTATTTCCCCGGGGAATCAGGTGGGCGGGCGCGGGGTGGTGATAAACAAAGAGCAGCGCCGGCCTCTGTCTGATTCTTTTGGCACGCACCTACGCCGGGGCGGCATCTCTTCGCCCGCAAGGTTTACTGCAGCTGCCACCTGCGCATAGCGCCTAAAGGCGCGGGAAGCGCGCAGGAGGCCCTGCGGGTCGACCTCGCGCAAAATGGCGCTCGAAGTTTCCTCGGTCCGTCACACTGTGCCCAAAGCTTTTGTGTCGCGGCCCGATCCGCAAATAGTCAAACCCCAGCACAACAGCCTTGCGCTCCGGCGGCAGCCGGAGCATGGCTGGTTTATTGTCATGCAGAAATTACGACACAACAAACTTTGTTGAACTGCAAAAGCATCGTACTCGTATAAATGCATTACAAATTTCCTCAGCATGAGAAACAAAATGAAAATTTGTAATGCAGATTTGCTTTGGAAACAAGATTTGTAATGCAATACTACAAAACAAACTAACTATCCACAACCCCAGGTCGCCGTTGACGCCAAGCAGCGGTCCAACGTCACCACTGTAAATTCCAAGCAGTCACAGCAGCCTGTCATTTATCAACGATAATAATACTTATGTTTATTAATCTGGGTCATCTACATCTACTGGAAGAACGTTTTTGTCATGCTAGTTTGTCAATGGGAAGCGAAAGCGCTAATGTCGTTGCGACCACGCCACTGCGTTTTTTGTGTGTGTGTGAAAGCAGGGCATTAGCGGGACTTTTCGCTGCTGTGGAACTACAGCACGGACCTTATCGTCTTGCTCTTGGCAGATACTGTCCCTGGCATGACAAAATCCAGACGTGGTGACCTAGATCATCTTTGCAGATATTTGCAACATGCATACCCCTCCAACTGTCTTGACGGTTGACAAAGACACGGAGATGGCCGAGGCGGGTGACATATCATACGTAAAAACGTCCCCATCCCTTAGTCAAGTTGGGAACCTAGCAAGACAAATCCACAAGTTTTGGGAGCCACGCATGAGAAGTTGCAGACAACGTAGTGTAGTTTTTCTTAGCAAGGACAACCGCATCACAAATCCATCTGCTTATCCTGTTTACAGCATTTTTACAAATTCCAAATTGCGACTGGAAAAAATGCCTCTCATGGAGATGCGCATTACAAATCTTCGTGGAATTATCGCAAATCCGCATGACAACTGTAGGGTAGGGGACGTTTTTACTCAGGATATGACATTCTGTACGTGCGGCGCAAGTCCCGGGGCTCCAGCCCCAACGCGGCGGCGCAGATTAGCTACCACAGGGTGGCTATGCAAGAAAAAAACTGTGTAAGTGAAAATCTGTGATGCAGAAAATGCCAAACAGTTACACTTGTCATGCTCGACATGCATGACTGGCTCGCTTCCTATGTGTTTTCCCTTTGTATCTGCGCATAACAAGTTTGTCCTGTCATGGCAGACAAACTTGTGATGCTGTTTTCCCAAAAGACTTACACTTACACAGTTTTTTTCTTGGATAGTGGTGCACTCCGGGGTCTTGCCGCAGCCCGTGATGTTGTCGGGGTTGCTGGGAAAGCCGTGGCAGCTCGGCATGGGAATGTCCGGACAGTATAATCTGAATCAAACAAGCGGAAATAATGGTAGTGCCACAAATGTAAACGGGTCTTTGCCCGATATGGTGGGGCTGTACGTGAGCAACCCACCAAACACGGCATAAGAAGAAGAAGAAGAAGACAAAAATGGGAAGATTACCTGGAGGTGATCTCCCAAAAGATTGTGATTGATTCGAAACCTAAACGCAAACTCATAAATCGAACATGAAATATCAAAGCCAAAACTTCTAATATTAAACATCGTAACTTCATCTTTAGACACGACTAAAAATGCAAAACCCTGGCCGCAGGCCATTCGCCTGTTATTCCGCAAGATACATTTGATTATACTTGAGATGCAAGAACTTTTTGAACAACTTTTAAACCTTATATTCCCGATGCAACAAGTAGAAGACGTGACGAAGAAGACGCCACGCGGCAATGACACCCTCGAGCCGTTTCTCCGAAAGAACGTCAAGGCCGTTTTACTTTTTTCAACTATACAATGCGAGTAATCTATCTCCTGAAAAAATCACTTTCATTTGAGTCTTATTCCCAATGCAATCTGACTTTCTTCTCATCGGTTTTAATAGATTTTTATTTTCACGATCAACTGTAAACTACATGTAATAGTACATTTCATTTTTATAGTATTTCAAAAATCGCAATTTTTATTTTTCTATCGCTATGGTTTGTCAACATTTATTATCACATATACATTTTGCATTTGCTCAGTTTTTCACACGACTGCAGGGTCGTAGAGGTCATTTCAGTTTCACATCACTAGAGAAGTAGTTCATGCGTGTATCCCATGCAGTATACTGTAGTACTTGTGCTAGAAAGCATCCGAAAAATAAGTATTCAACCCCGAGCACTATCCGAAAAAATAGAAAAACTCCCTTCCTTTTTAAAAACAGTTTGACAGGGCCGAGGTGGCGGGATGTTGGGGATGGCATGACAGTTATTCTTTTCAGCATCTCGTCTCAGTCACGAGGAGGAAATAAAGGTGGTCCTAGATCATGAAAAAATTATCCTGTTTTATTGGAAGCCCCACTGTTTAGAAAGTTATCAACCCCTTTATTTGATGCTTGACAAGCACGACGCTATTGAGATCTTGACGACGACGAAGAACGAAGTGGACAGGCCGCTCCTGCGCTTGTCTCTAGTTTGCTACGAGAAGTAAAATAGACACCCGCTTGACCATGTATCTCCCCGTGAGCGTGACACCTTGCCGTGCCTGATTTTATTGTTGGAATCAAGTAGTACTAGCTTTAGTGCCGCGCCGAGGGGTGGTCAGTGGTCTCTCGTAGTACCACCGCATCAGACGCAGAGAAAATAAAGCACTACAGTAATATTTCAGCAAATCAGCTCATCTCATATGGCACAGAAAAACCACACGGAGGTTGTTGCATGTAGAAGCTTTTTTCAAGAAGCGGGAAGTTTATTACGCGGGAAGCACCCCTTCCCGGATTCTATTCCGCCTAGAGAGACGGGAAAAACTAGGTATACTACTTCTGCAACGTCGAGACGTAGTCAAGATTTTGAACCCCCTGGCCGTGCTAGTGTCTGTACATGAAAAAAAAAATCAGCCAATAGAATTTTTGTGCGGCTGAGGTCTTCTTCTTCACCGGTAGTTCGTCCCAACGGGAACGGATACGGAGACGGTGAAGATTACTGGTTTTTGTCCTCCTGTCAAGCAGGAAAAGTGTTCAACCCTCTTGTTTGTTCAACCCTCTTGTCTGAATGCGCATGGCGATTAAACGCGTAAAAATAAACGACAAAGTTGTAGACCATTGCGAGTACAAATACAATCTATATTCCAATCTGTTGTAGGTTGCGGTTGGTTCTTGTGTGGCGCCCGCACTACTTCTTCGCCACAGCTGCCGTTCAGCAGCGCGATGCTGGTTGCTGGCTTCTTGAGGAGGAAACAAGGAAATAGAAAAAACTCATTGATTCATCCCTACGGAAAGAAACAAACTCATAGTTTGAACGCTGCTCGACGCTTTATTTATAGTGTCCAGCTGGGCTCCTGCTATCCTGGCTATTAACGTCAGGCACGTGGTGATCTCCCGATTTGGCACTTCTGAAAAGAGTTTGGAGTTGAATATTTTTGACTTTAATAGGCCTTCTTCTAAAGAAAGTAGTATTAGTGAAATGAATACGTAAGCGAGAAGATCATGATGTGATGATTCCAGCAGTCTGGCGACGGAAGTGGAGTGAGGAAAATCCCACTAAACGGTGGACAAGTACAAGACCGCGAACAACGACGTGGGTTACAACAACAATTTCTACTCACACACCTGCTTCCTCTGCAGAATTTCAAACTTCTTTTCGAAGTCCTCCACCGGATTGGCCAACACATCAAGAATACCATCGTCGATCTGCTGGCCTCGTGGCAGGGCATGGAAAATTAAAATACACGATGATTAAAATTGGATTCGCACACGAAGGTGTTCGACGAACAACCTTCCTCCAACCTCCAACTTTTGTAGCATTCACGCGAAGAACTAACATTTGTCGGAAGCAGAAGATTTTGCCAGAGCAGAGGCAGTGATGCAGCAGGACAAGCAGTATCAAATGGATGCAAATATGTCTGGGTATAGAAGGATGCGAGGTTTATTGTCATGCTTGTCTGGCATGACTGAAGAACGTGTGATGCCTGCCCAAGAAGAGACCCTTTTTCTTGTCATGCAAAAAAGCAGCTTGTCATGCGGAAACCGAAACTGCAATGCTAAGCAGCGCAGATACAACTTCTCATGTTTGGCTGTGCATTACAGGACACTCACTATTCCCAACCCAGCATCACAAGTTTATTCCAGACCCAGACATGTTTGCATTCGATAAGCAGCAAACGGTGACAACGGACGGCGAGCGTCGAACCCCGTCCCCTTATGAGAGTGCACAACTCCCCCTCCCCCTCATTTGTCATGCAAAATACCCAATCCACCCTTTGCCTCTCGGCACTGTTTGCATGGCAAGTTCTGGTAGCCGAAATAGCACTATACTCCAGTGCAAATCTGTCATGCAAAACCGACACTCTTGCTGACACAAATGAGGGGGAGGTGGAGTTGTGCACTCTCATACCCCGTCGGGCAGGTTTATTCTGGGGCAGAAGCCCACGAACTTCACGCAAAGAAGTAACATTTGTCGGAAGCAGAAGATTTTGCCAACGCTATCCTCAGTAAAAACGTACCCACACGAGAGTTGTAATGCAGATTTGCAAAGACAGGAAGACTTGTAATGCGCATCCGCATGAGAGCCATTTCCAGTCGTGTTTTGGAATTTGTGATGCTGTGAACAGGATGAGCAGATGAATCTGTGATGCGGCTGCACTTGCTAACCTGCACTACAGTACAGCATGCAACTTGTCATGCGTGACCCCCAAAACTTCAAGGTTTGTGTTGCAAAATCCCCATCTTGACTCTGGTGTGGGTACGTTTTTACTCAGGATAAACGCGGAAATCATCATTTTTCCGGTACTAGCGAGGGGTTAGCAGTTGATGTAACCGCGGCGCGGAAAAACAAAAAGGCACTTCGGTAAAATAAACCGCACCACGACTTTTTTCAGCGGAAGCGGAACAAAGTTGTAACCGGAAGAAGCAGTGCAGGCATGGAGAAGTTGGATATGGCAAGGAAAAAGTTCGTCACGGTACTAAAACCCCCCTGCAGACTGTGCTTGACAAAAAATTCTTCTTGAGCTACAGTAAATATGGAATGATGCACACAAATTTTCACGCATGACAGACAGTTTTGATGTACTATTGCAAAATTGCGCATGATGTGTGATCTTCGTGGTGACCTTTTTTTTGTTGGAGATTCAAGGATATGAACTGCAAAAGTATCGTACTCGTATAAATGCATTACGAATTTCCTCAGCATGAGAGCGAAAATCTGTAATGCGGATTTGCCTAAAGAGAAAGATTTGTAATGCAAGACTTGCATTCATACGAATACGATACTTTTGCACAGGATAAAGGAGGCCCGGTACCGCCGGGGGGAGTTCATCGATTCGGCGCACCGATTATCAACTGCAAATATGTCTGGGTCTGGAAACTTGTGATGCAAGGACGGGGATAGGGAGCGTAAGTACTGTAATGCGCTGCCAAGCATGACAAGCTTTTCCATGGGTCTGGGTTCTTGCGTAGTACTCCGCATGAGAAATCGCGTTTTTGCATGACAGGTGGCAAGAGGAGCTCTTTGCGGCCACGCAATACAGAGTTCAGAGTCATGCCAGGCCAGCATTACAAATCTCGCAATTATCTCCCAGACATCCAGACGCATTTGCATTGCACACCGATTCCGTGTGTGTGAGTGTCTCGGTGCGGGGGCGTTTGCCGAATTGTATTTGGTGTTCGATTATGCATTGCAAAGGTATCGCACTCGTATTGCAATCATGCATTACAAATCCGGTTCTTAAGGCAAATTAGCATTACAAATTTTATTTCTCATAAAAATCACAAGTACGAGCGCGATGGTACTTTTGCCATGCATATTGACACGGAGAACAGTAGGAATTTAGCCGCGAAGTGCGAAAAGCCACCGAGTAGCCGCCAAAATGGTAGTTTTACTGATTTTTATTTCGACTGTCTGAATTGAAATTATGCGTTCTTGCAAGAACTTCTTTAGCACGGGCGATTTTTTTCTGAAGTTTTTTTGAAACATCATTATTTATGATCCGTCATGAACAACATATGAATATGAATTTCACAACCCGTTGCTTTAGCTTTATCTATCAACAAGAACAGAATCCGACCGGCGGCGCGCCACGCGGCTGCACAAAGAGGCAGTTTTCCAGGGGATGTTGTGCCGCAGTTGGGGCCAGGTAAACTTTGAGAAGTTCGCGTCTCTCCCAGTTTCCCAACGGGTTTACATGGAGTGGAAGGACGAACAGTTAAAATTGAAAAAGGATATGAATTGCAAATATATCTGGGTCTGGAAACTTGTGATGCTGGGCGGCGTATCATCAGGAGGCCACAAGTGCTGGCTCAGCATGACAAGTTTCGGAGCTTCTAGGTGTTGCCTATTCTGCATGACAAACTGCGTTTCTGCATGCCAGAAAAATTGCGCTCTTGGGTAACGTGCATGACAGATTTGAGAGTCATGCCAGACAAGCATGACAAACATGCATTCTTCCAGACCCAGACATATATTTGCACTTGATAACGGAGCAAGGTGAGCAAGATGATGCAGCTGCAGCAGAAGCGGCCGATAAAAATGTCGGGACGCTCAGCTCTTCTTCCAGTGGAGGTGGAACTTCGAGCAAGACAACCACGTCGGCCTCCATGAAGAGTTCTTCCTCCTCCTCATCTTTATGACGGTGCACAACTCCCCGTCCCCCTCATTTGTATAGCATGAACGGCAATACAAGCATCAGCAAGAGTGCCGGTTTTGCATGACAAATTTGCACTGGAGTGTAGTGCTATTTGGGCTACCAGAACTTGTCATGCAAACAGTGCCAAGTGGCAATGGGTGGGTTGGGTATTTTGCATGACAAATGAGGGGCGGGAGGGGGAGTTGTGCACTGTCATAATCTTTGATCCAGTTGCACAATGGAGGATCCACGACAAATAAATCGACGCTGAAGCGCAGACGCATGTCCTCGGCCAGTGTGACCGGCGCCAATGTAGTTAAAGGCGCAACAACTTCTACGGGGGCGAACAGAACCAACACTAAGCAAGCCGCCAACAACATCTCCACCTCCAATAAAGGCGCAGGTAGTACTTGTAATATCGAGGGAGACATCAACAACAGTGACAACACGAAGAAAAAAATCGATCCTCGGTTAGAGTGGTTGAACTTGGAGCTGGGAGAGTCCTATGAGTTTGTGGAAGAAATGTCTTCGGGAACGGTTTTTGACGCGCGAGTAAAGCCGGGACAGCCACAACGAACAGGGCTAGTACAAGAAGAACACCAGCACGACGACACTTCTGCTAATCAAGCCACCTGTCAAGCACAAGTAGCGGACCAGCAAATAAGCAGCGGGAAAAAGATGGGAAGCAAGATGAATAGTTTCAAACCCGCACCCAGGGCGGCGGGGGCAACAGCTGCAGGAGCTGACGGAGAGAGGAACTACAGCAAGGGGAACAAGACCACCGGAGGAGGAGGTCGCAGTACCAATAATAACACGCCGAAGAGTGCCAACAAGCGCACCGCGTCGGCTGACGCAAATAGTACGCTGCTGAACAAAACCACTTCCGCTAAGACGACTGCTGTCTTTGCAAGAAGTACTCTCGGCAAGATCGTGGGAGTAGAAGATCATGGCCATGACGGGGACACGACCCTTCTCCGCTCATCCCGGAAGCCCATCATCCCGATCGACAGAAGCGAGACGAACGAAACCATATTGCGAGGAAAAATCCCCCCTCCCCATATTGACGATGTATGTTTCATCCGAAAATTTGTGTTGCTGATTTGTGGCCACAAATCGCGTCTGTCTTGCACGGAAGCAACTCCACGAGCTCCGCAGCATTGTGCAGGCGGTTTGTGATGCTGATGGGCCTACAGCACGGACGTTCCCCATGCTAGACGCCTAGGCCAAAGCCTCTCTATCTAGGCTAAGTATAATCCTGCGTTTATCCTCTCCAGCACGACAAAACTGATTTGCGTACGCAGATCCTGCATCAGAAACTTCGTTTTGATATGGGGAGGGGGGATTTTTCCTTTTGATGAACCAGATACAGTCCGCATTTCAAGTTGAACGACGGGCGCACCTGCATCCCGCGGTTCTACGGGTTCTGGGACAACCCGGCGCAAAAGGTGGCCGGGTCCGCGAAATTTCACGACGCAACCTTGATGCAGCGCACCATGAGCTCTGGTAGTTGTGGTATGTTTCACCAGGATCTCAACTATAGTCCACCGACGAAGGTCAACAAGAATGCAACCAACACTGCCGCGAGCTCGAAAGGTTCGAAAACAACGATAGTTGGGGGCAATCCGGCAGTCGGTGGCATTTCTTCGTGCACGGAGATTGACATCTTCGTATCCTGGGCAAAAGTACTGTCGCACTCGTACTAATTGCATTTATGCATATACAAATCTCCATCCTAAGGTAACACAGCATGACAAATTCCATCTGTCATGCTGAGGTAATTTGTAATTTAATTACTACTAGTACGATGCTTTTGCAATTCATACTTCGACCGGCGTGACAAGAAATCTACTTGTTCCCCCGACGTCAAAGCCGACACCTATCCCACGGGGCGGAAGTGCGCCTTTTTCCTGTTGGAGGTGATGGGCCGGGACCTGTGCTGCGTCCGGAAAAAAGTGAACGAAAATCACCAGTTGTCCATCCCTATCCTGTGCGAATGTATCGTACTCGTAGTAGTCGCAATTATGCATGGCAAATCTATTTGCTTAGGTAAATCCGCATTACAAATTTAATTTGTAATGCTGAGTTAATTTGTATTGCAAAAATTAATACTACGAGTTCGATACTTTTGCAATGCATAATCCCCGCGGTTGGCTTCCTCGGGAAACAGTTGATCCAGATGTTGCAAATGATCCACGAAGAGGGGGTTCTGCACCGCGACATCAAGCCGCAGAATTGCATGCTTGGGAACAATAATCAAACGAAAATGGACCTCCATCTGGTCGATTTCGGTCTGGCCACGCAGTTCGATTTGGCCCAGGACACCTTGATTCACGTCATTTACCGGGAGTCCAGCGGGGAAATCTTGAACAACCAGGATATGCAATGCAAGAGTATCTGTATCGTACTACGTATAAATTGCATTGCAAATTTCCTTAGCATGTGAAATGGAATTTGTCATGCTGTTTTGGCTGAGGAAGGCGATTCGTCATGCGTAATTGCGATTACTACGAGTGCGATATTACTTACTTTTGCACTGGATACAGGATATCGTCCGGCAAATTGAAGACCTTCACGGAAAGGAGGCCAGCTATGCAAGAAAAAAACTCGTGTAAGTGTAAATCTGTAATGCAGAACACGCAACAGAGTTACACCTGTCATGCCAGACAGCCATGAAGTTCTCTTTTCATGTGTGTTTTCACTTACAAGCCACGCATGACAGGTTTTTTCTGTTATGTAGAACAAATTTGTGATGCTGTCAGCCAAAGATAGTTACACTAACACAGTTTTTTTCTTGGATATCAGCTACCGCGAGAATAACCGAACCAGCTGCCCCGAGCACTTCTACACGACGCAAAAATTGGTTTTGAACCAGAAAGTATCAACGTCAAATGTGTCTGGGTCTGGAAGAGTGTAAACTTGCCATGCAGGTTTTCCATGACCTTGACCACCCATGAGATCTGGAATGCGGGACCTAGCATGACAGACTCTGTGAGGTGGTCTCTGTCATGCCAATCCTGCATGAGAAACTCCCACCCAACTTGGTCGAAAGTGGACAGCTTTTGGCATTCATGCAACACAGATTTTTGCATGATTCAGATTCAGCATGACGAGTTGCATTCTTCCAGACCCAGATATATTTGCAATGCATAGAAAGTTTTGAAACGGATGCAGCAAACCTTGAGTTCGCACCTCGCGCCTACACCTTCTGCGGCTCCAGGGCTCCACAGCACCTTCCCGAAGGAGACCAAGTACGTTTCGTTTTCCAACTTGCCGAAGGAGACGCAGGCTTTGTTCGAGAGTATCGTGAGAAAAAAGTGTTACAGTTACACACTCTCATGCAAGACAGGCAAGACAGACAACCTCTGTCATGGAGGAAACGCTTGCCAGCGTTATTTCATTCGTGTTTTCCCTTTATAGTCTGCGCATTACAAGTTTTCTTTGCCATGCAGAGTAAATTTGTGTTGCTGAAATTACAACAAATGTGTAACTGTAACACTTTTTTCCTGCGATAGAGAGAATCGCGAAGCAGTACAACAGGGCTCGCACGCAGCTCGCCCCAAACCCCGATAATCCGCACGCGAGCAACACGGGCACCAAAGACCACCCGAACAGGTCGCCGCTGAAAGTTCAGGATATTCGAGAGACGTGGCTTCCTATCCTGTGCAAAAGTATCGTAGTCCTACTAATCGCATTCATGCATTACAAATTTCTATCTCAAGTTAAATCTGCATTACAAATTTTATTTCTCATGCTGAGGAAATTTGTCATGCGATTTATACTACGTGCGATGCTTTTGCATTCCATACTCCCCGCGCATTATTTGAAGCGGCGCAGCCGCAACGTGGCCTTCCGCGGAACGGCGGCCTACGGATCAATTTCGGCGCTGGAGGGGTATGAGCAGATATCAAATGCAAAAATGTCTGGGTCTGGAAGATTGTCATGCTAGTCTGGTATGACTCTGCACTCTGTATTGCGCGGCCACCAAGAGGTCCTCTTGCCTGTCATGCAAAAGCGCAGTTTCTCATGCGAAATACGCATCACAGAAGCACGAAAAAACTTGTCATGCTTGGCGGCACATGGCAGAGCACTTTATTGTTCACGGACTTGCATCACAAGTTTCCAGACCCAGACACTTTTACTTTTGATAGCAGACCAGGTGGGACGATATCGAGGGTGCGTTTTGGGTATGCATTGCAAAAGTATCGTAGTCGTAGTATCTTGCATTTATGCACGACAAATCTTTTTATCAAGGTAAATCAGCATGAGAAATTCCATTTGTAATGCTGAGCGAAGTTGGAATGCGATTAAGTACTACTAGTACGATGCTTTTGCATTTCATATTGGGTGATGTTCGATTTGCTCCTCGGTGGGTTGTCCTGGCGCCGGTACTATCAAATGCAAACATCGTGATCTGGGTCTGGCAGCTTGTATTGCTGATACTTGCATTGCGGCCTATGCCTAGCAGCTTGTACGCCATATACAGCATCAGAAGCTGTTGATTCCTCGTAAAACGCATGACAAACTTCCATCGAGCACGACAAAGAAACTGGCCCATCGCATTCCACCTGCATCACAATTTTTTCTCGCTGTCCTGCACATAGAAGCGCATGATAAATCGTCCAGGCCCAGATCGATAAGTTTGCATTGCATAGGTACAGCCGGGCGGACATGCTGGAAAGGGAGAAGAAAGAGAAGGAAGAGAGGCGCAGGAACGGAGTTACGGCGGACGATCTCAGGAGCGGGGGGCACAACTACAGGTAACGGTTTAGGGATAGTTAGTACACCGCTCCTAGTACAGACAGATCAACATTTAACATCGTTTCTATCTTTTTAGGTATTTTTGCATGACAGACACAGACTACATTTGCTTTGTTGAGTCACGCATGACAAGCTAACCACACAAGAAATCGGGCCAAAATCAACCTCCGCTTCTTCGATTTATCACAGGCACGGCTCGGACAAGTCGAAGCAGAAGTTTATTCTCAGCGAGAAGAAGCTCTTCGTATCGGAATTGTATAATTCGAAACTGCGAGCCGCGAAGGACTTTATCGCGCGCGACAAGATCTTTGCCGGGCCGTGGAGGGTTACTTCGGACTCCAAAAAAATGAACAGTAGACGGTCTTTATCCAAGAGAAATTATAAAACTGCGTATAGTGTAAGTCTGTAATGCACACCAGCCATGGAACTACCACACAGTGAGTTGAGTTGATGTTACACTTCGTCAACATGCTAGCCGGCCAGGAGATCCTACCTCATGTGTCGTGTTTTCACTGATACTAGCTGTGCATGACAGGCTTTCTGTGTCATGTACTACAGCAGATGTGTCATGCTGTCACTCCACGACGAGACCTACACTAATCCACAGCTGTTTCTCTCTTGGATAGGCTTCCGGTCCGGCGGTACCCCTATGGCGTTCTCAACTGTTACACTCTCAGCTGTTACATGAATTTGTCACGCAAGAATGGCAAAAGTGAAAGCGGGAAGGTTGCGCCTTTTGCATTACAGGTCTGGAGCAGATTATTATGCTATCTAGCGCGTCGAGAACTTGTCATGCGCAGAAGGCTTGAAATCGTGGAAAGTGATAGCGTTTTTGCATGACAAATTCATGTAACAGCTCAGAATGTAACGTTTGAGAACGCCATAACCCCACAGTAGCTCTTCGAGCGGCGGACTCGGGGGGAGGTTGGAATTCCATATGAATTGCAACAGTGTCCTCGTACTAGTCCTAGTGGTAATTGCATTACAAATTTTCTCAGCATGAGGAAGGCAAATTGTCATGCTGATCTACCTTGAGAGAGAGATTCGTGATGCATAAATGCGAAGATTACTACGAGTGCGATGCCTTTGCATTGGATATTCCAAACGATGCAACAATTGATCGACGACGGCAATCCACGGTTCAGGGGCTGCGGAAAGTGGATGCCGAAGGTAGATGAAATTTATGCACAGAATTTTTTCGAGTTTTTTATGTTCTTGTACATCAAGAGCATGAGATGAATTTCATGCAATTATTCCCTGTTGATGAACTTGAACATGAAAGTAAAAACTCCAAATAAAATAATCACAGTGTCTTACCGACGCTTTTCTAGAGATTCTGGACAAGCAGAAATCTTCGCAGATGTGTATCGAAAGGAAAAATTCCCCCTCCCCATATCGAAAGGGAAATCTGTGATGCTCGATTTGCGTACACAAATCAGATTTGTCTTGCTGGCGAGGACTGCTGGCCCATATCGAGCCTGCGAAGACAGGTGCTGGCCTAGGCGCTCAGCATGACAGACGTCTATGCTGCAGGAGCATGAGCATGACAAACCGCCTGCAGAATGCGGCGGAGCCGGTGGAATTGCCTTCATGCAACACAGAGACGATTTGTGGTCACAAATCAGCAACGCAAATTTTCGAAAACGTACCTTGTCAATATGGGGAGGGGGGATTTTTGTTTTTCCTTGTGATAATGTGTATCCCTTGCTCAGACGTTAATACGAATCTCACCTGTTACAGAATAAAATATGGAATGAGAAATCTGTGGTGGAGGTGGTAGATAGAAGCGCATGATGGAAATTTGATTCCTCGGCGAAATTTGTATTGCGAAAGCCGCAAGATATGGACCACTCTGCATGTTAATATTTCTCATGCTTTTCATGCAACACGTAGTTGTAGTACACGACGAAACTCAGACATTATTTATTTACAATGTGAGATTGTAAAAACTGCTGAGCACGGTATATTGTGCTTCCAAAAGCCGGATTATCAGCGGTACATGCAGGCCTTTGAGAAGTGCGAAATAGATATCAAGTGCAAATATGTCTGGGTCTGGAAGAATGCGAGGTTTGTCATGCTTCCCTGGCATGACTAAAAAGTTTATCATGCGTGTCGAAGATGAAACCCGTTTACTTGTCATGCACAAACCCAGTTTGTCATGCGGGATAGAAGCGCAATAGTAAGCAGCGCAGATCTTTCTCGTGCTTGGCTGTGCAACATTACAGAGCATTCACTCTTCCCAAACGAGCAGTACAAGTTTCCAGACCCAGATCGATATTTGCAATGCATAATCGACTTCGGGAGGCAATTTTACTGCGACAAATTTTACCCGCGGGAGTTGCGAGCGAAGCAACGGCTTTCTGCCTCGCAATCAGCCGCACAGTTGACGACTTCTACAGGCGTAGTGGATCAAGGCTTACCTCCTGGCGATCGTGCCCGAGCGGACCAGGTCGTGGCCGCATGCGCCTCCAGCAAGACGACGTCTACGACCTCGCTCGGAGAACGGTCCAAATCTCAACCCACGCTAACCACTTTTACGGAGTCTGATTTAAATCCACGAACCTCGTTTCCGGTGGAAGAAATGAACATCTTCAAAAACCGAGCCATGTACAACACGGCAGGTACTAAGTACAGCTTTTTTTTTTACTAGTCTTATGGTTGCGTCTACACGACCTGCTCACAAGCGGGGGAAAAATTTGTCCCCTCCCAAAATGCTTGAGGCACCAGCTGAGATAGATGAGAACAAAGGGAGCAGCTTTTGACCTGAAACGCCATAGATGTTGTCGGTGTCTCATGAACAAACTGTCTCAAATGCATTCCACCAAAAAGCAAACAGTTGTGCTTTCCGACCTTTGATCCCCCTGGCACACTCTGCGGAAGCGCCGAGCGCTTCCGACTGTCTGGCCAAAGCCTCTTCGGCAGAGGAAATTAGGCAACTCGAGCCATAGAGCATGGCTCATCTCCAGTTGCACCTAATAAAGGGAAATCTGAAGCGGCGCTGAAAGTAGCGCCGAAGTCGACAGCCCCCTGAAGTGTCCTTTGCCGCCCCGCATTTACAACGACACAGGGGTGCCAAGCGACGCCTTCGGGGCCCGCTGTAGTTGGAACTTGGCACGCCGGCTTCTCGACATGAAACAGCAATATCGCCTGGTGCAACTCAATAAAAGTGCGACTTCTTGGTAGGGAAAAATTAAAAAACTTCAAATGTTGCTTGAGACTGTGACAGTTTTTTTGCAGGATATTCGAATCGAGCCATGTACAACAACACGACAGGTAAAACTTCTTCTACTTCGTCAAGCGGCGCCGGTGCTGAAAATTCTAAGAGCGATGACACCCCGAAGAAGAACGTCGGGGGCAACAGCGGTACTTCTAGTACAGCGAAAAATAATGCGCCCAATAATACGACCCCCGGTGCAGCAGCAGCGACTTCTTCCCAATCTGCGAATAGCGTCGCGGCACTATTACCCCGCGCCCTGATGAAGGAGATTCTGGACGAACCGCGTGACAAAGACGTGTTGGTCCTCACTAACGGGCGGGTGAACATTTCGCAGAGTAAGGTGATTTATGCATTGCAAATATGTCTGGGTCTGGAAACTTGTGATGCTTAAATCATACTTGTGGGCGCACTGCAATACGCAGCCAAGCATGACAAATTTTTCTTGGGCTGCTATTGTCTTTCGTTTTCGGGGGCATGGCAAACTGCGTTTTTGCAAGACAGGCAGGAGGCCTGTTGCCTGCTCGTGCATCACAGATTCATGAGTCATGCCAGACAAGCATGACAAAGTCGCACTCTTCCAGACCCAGACATATTTGCATTTGATATGATTTGCCAGGAGCGGTTTTGCAAGCCGAGCGAGCGGGACATTCGGCGGGCTATGCATTGCAAAAGTACAATTGCAACCGTGCATTACAAATGTTTTTCTCAAGGTAAATCCGCATTACAAATTCGATTTTCCATGCTGAGGGAGTTTGTAATGCAATAATACTTACAGGCACTACTGGTACTTTTACAATGCATACGGGCCACGCAGGAGCAGTTTTCGGATGTTCATTTCTACGACGAGGGGCTTCCGGAATCGACGTTATCTTTTCCGTCAACCTCTTCCTCCGATCAGAACGTACCGTCCGGAGGGGGCGGCGGCCCGGTGGGGGGTGGAGGTGCTAAAATGAAAATGAAGAATGGTCCACCTCCCGGGGGGAACACCAAAGGCACAGGCGGCGGGGGCCGCGCGGACCATGATCATCCTCCTGCGGGGCGTAGCAGCAATAAGACGTCGGGTAACAACTACAACAATCACAATACCGGTGGGACAAGCAACAACAAGCGTAATAACAATAGCGACAAGAACTACTTCTACGACAACATGACCAACAGCAACAAGATATCCCACAGAAAAAAGGAGGCAGGGCAGATTTGTAACGCAAAAATAAATACGCAGAAAAATCTGTCGTGGGCAACCCCATAGCATGCTGTTTAGGACATGCAAGACAGATTGTTTTGTCTATTTATTTTTGCATTACAAATCTGACCTGCTTGCTTTTTTCTGTGTGATACAAGAAACAGGGCAGCACGTTTGAAGTGCTCTCGGCGAAGAAGATGCGAACGAACCACGGCGCGCAACTGCGGGAAAATTTTATCAACTGCAAAAATGTCTGGGTCTGATGAAAGAAATCAGATGTTTGTCATGCAGCTTTTGCATCTGCTTCTGCGCGGAGGTCTGGAATACGCGCAAAGCATGAGAAATTCTTGGGAGGCTTCTTCATGCCTAGCCCGCATGAGAAATGTCCCCTCGCCCAGACAAAAACCAGCTATATTTTGCTGACCATGCAAGACAGATTTTTACCTGTTTCGGAACTCGCATGACAAGTTTGGATCCTTCCAGATCCAGACATTTTTGCATTTGATAAATTTGCAGAAAATGCAAAAAGCCCGAGCTGGTGCTGAAGATCGGGATCACAGGGAGCGGCCTGCGCAGAACAAAGATCAAGACCGAGACAATTATCAGAAGCTAGTACCCACCAGTAGAGCAGACAAAAATAGCAGTATTCTGGCCATCTACGGAGGTGGTGGTGCGAACAACGGTGCAGGAGCTACTGCGAGTACTAAAAATAGCGGGAAGCTGAAGCGGTCTTCGCAGCAGTTTTTTTACGTGGATCACGATTACAACAGTGACCGCCTGAAAGTGAATAACACCCGGCGGACTCTATCATCTGCAAAAACATCGACAGACTCGTACTAGTAGAAAAATCGCATGACAAATTTCCTATAGCATTTTTACAAATAAAATCTGTGTTGCGGATTTACTGCCTCAGGAAGAAAATTTGTAATGCATATACTGCGATCATTACACAAACACAACTACGAGTGCGATAGTTCTTTTGCACGGGATAGACCCCGCCGCCGAGTAGCAAAAATGTAAATGGTTCTTCGTTGTACAACAAGAATGATAAACGGCCAGTGCAGGAGGAGAATGACAGCGACCAATATCATCTTTGTCAACGGGAAAAAACAAACAAAATTGTGACGGATAGCCGGGATCTCGACCTTCGCCGGAAGAACAACGACCTTGCCGCCTGTAAAAAGTTTGTGCAGGAACAGGAGGGTAAAAATACAGCCGGGACGAAGACGAGCACCCGGGGAGGAGGTACTGGTACGAACAACAAGAGAACGACCCAGAACGGAAATGTAAATAACGGAAACGGGACGTCGAGCGTTGTTTCCGGAGGTGGGAGTACTTCTAGCAGCCACAACCGAGGACGGAGTTCGGGGCCAGTGAATTGTATTAAAGATAGAGCTGCACCACGAGCAGGACCTGGTGGTCGTGCCGCCGGTGGCTGCACCACTAGGAACAACCACAACTACGGCAACAATCGCAACCGCGGAGCTGGCGCACAACATCTATGCATTGCAAAAGTTGTATCGTACTCGTATAAATGCATTACAGAGAAAGACGAAAGTGATTTTATTGAAGACCGCTGTTGCGGGCATAAACGGCAAGCTTTTTCAAAAAGCTGGCATTTCAAGGAAGAAGATCTTTTTTACTGAATTTCACACAAGCACGGCCTGACTTTCAATTTGGATGTAGACAAAATGCAAATTTTCCATGCGTAAGCAAAAAAGATCTTCTCGAATGGCGTTCAAGTGGTAAACTTCTCATGCTGTTTCTGTGAAAAAAGACTCTTATTTGCGATGGCGACATTTTGTTTTTGATGCAACCAGCGACACTGCTGCAAGGCCGCATACTTAAGTAGGTCTTACGGAATTTTCGTAAGGTTTAGGTCGACGCTTAAGGCCCCAAGATAGTAACGTTACGCAGATAGAAAGGAAAAAAGCAAGAAAGAAAAAAGAAAGCAAGCGACACCGGCGACACGAGCACCCTTAGTACGTGTGAAGCGTGTCCATCTTCGTTGTAATTACAAATTTCCTCAGCGTGAGAAATAAAATTTGTAATGCTGATTTGCCTCACCACGATGATTCGTAATGCATGACTGCAATACGAGTACGATACTTTTGCACAGGATGACATCGAGGCAGAAGCGAAAGTTCGGACCGGGTCGTAGTTGATCATGTGCGGCGTGACACAAAGCCGCCGCTCCGCGGGCGGGGCAATAATAATAAACATCCGGCGGGTGGTGCTGGTGCAGGGCGGAATGGCAACAAGAACACCGGAGAGTACAAGTCGAATTGTAACTGGAGTCGGAAGGCGGACGTGACGCCGCCATATGGATGTGTCAGAGTTGAAATCGACAAAGTTGAAATAATTTGCCATGCATAAAATGGATGCCAGTTGGAACCCAGTTGCCAATTGGCGCATGACAAATTTCGGCTGTCCCTAAATCCAGTTTGTCATGCTGTTTAGGCAAAGAAGAGCGATTTTCTCATGCTACTTTAGCAGCTCGAGCTGTAACCCCAAACAGGCTCACAATTGGCCTCACTTGCCTGCTCTGCAACACACGTACCTCGGGTCATGCATTTTATGCATTACAAATTATTTCATTTTCAATTTTGACGATTTCAAACCTGACGCTTCCATACGCCACGGTACAATGATAATCGGAACAAAAAGAACAGTACGAACAACAATAACTCATCTCGCGGGAGGAACAACAACAACAAAACTGCGGGTGGCACAACTGGTGGAGGTGCGACGTCGAGCAGAAACAATGGCACTGGTGTGAATAGAAACAACACGAGGCGGGCACGCAGCAGAAGCCCGCCGAGGGGGAGGAGTTGAGGACTGTTTTCCAGATTGATTTTTGCTTTCTAGTATTTACGTTTGTCAAAGGAGCTAAATGCGGTTTTTCCAATAAGTGCGTGTCTGCTCTTGCCGATATTGGTACGCAAGGTTGCACAACAAGAAGGAAGCTAAGCAACCCGGAGTCGATGCTTACAACTAAACAGTTTTGAATTTAGGAAAAACTGGCAGACAAGAATCGTCAACCTCAACCTAGTATACTGTTAAGTACTTTCTATCGTAGACAGTCTCGTCGTAGAGTTTTTTGCCCTCTGAGCTGCAAATGCAATCAAAAAAGTTTATAAAACGACAAAACCTCTTTTGTATGTCATTATTGCATTGGTTTATTGTTGGATAAAAGTTATCGAATGAGAATCTGAAATAGTAAACGAATAACATTCAATCTCAAAGCGATAAGATTTGACAAAAAGAAATTAGTAGAATTGTGAAAAAAAATATTAGAAGAATTCCTCCTAGAAATTATAGGCGACACTAGATAGAAAATGATTTTTTCAACACTTAGACTTTTTAAACTACGACGACTAAAAACCACCCCCGAAAATCTTCCACTTCTGAGGTTACAGCCTTCAGCTGACCAAGTTTTGTCCTTCCCTGAGAAGTGGTCACGATCATATTATACAACCTAATTCGTTATCAATCTATCTCATGCAATCAGAATCAGGTGCGCCATATAGCACAAACTACTCAACGACAGCAGACTAAATTTATGGAGAGATGCGTAACTACCACTGCTCTCATCAACGTACGTACCGCGATTTTTTTGCCGAAGAAGAAATTTGTAGAGTTAGCCGTTTACAAGACGCGCCAATGACAAAATTTTATGCCACGTCTTATACTGGCGGCCTCCCTGATGAAATTTCTAGACCTCTTTTCGTCACTCCGACTTCGTATCTTAAGTTTGTTCTGGAAAAGCGTCGCCCATCAGGGCTGATGTGGGTGCGGCCTGCAGGAGGCTTGCGCCATCTTGTGGAAGAACCTGCGGGGCCAGTAAAAGAAGTAGAAGTGCTCCTGCTGATGTTCTTCTTCTCTGGTCAGAAGAACAGGGACTGCGCATCGTCACCAGCTCAACATACACATTGTCGCTCCACCAGAGAAGCAGGAACACGAGCGAGCTTCCCTTCAAGCACAAGTTTTGACAAAATTAACGGTGCTTGGTAAAAACAAGAACGTTGATGCGCTCACAACTCTACTCGGTCTTTTTACACACGATAGTTTGTTATTTGCAGTCACTGAGCACTTGCTCCGCTTCATTCTCATCCATCTTCCTCCTCGTTTTCGCTGGATTCAAAGAAACAAAAATGGCCTTTCGCTTCCGTCGTGAGGGGAACTACACGAAGCACCGCAAGCACATGGAGAACATGGGCTTGCAGCTATCCTGTGCAAGAAAAGCATCGTACTCGTACGAGGAATCACAGTCATGCAAGACAAATCTCTTTTTCAAGCTAAGTCAGCATGACAGATTTCATTTCTCATGCTGAGCTAATTTGTATTGCAATACTACGAGTAGTACGATGCTTTTGCAAGAATGCATAACAGCCCTGGCTGGATGATTTCCGTTGGCGCGTGTGCAATTTTCAGTACCACTGGTACCTTGGACCAAAAGCGCACCAGGCGATCGAAGAAAATGCAATCGGACAAAGGGAAATTCCGTATTTGCAAAACATTCCGAGTCGAGAACAACATGTTGCAACAACTACAGGAGCGCGAAACACAGCAGCAGGTCAAGGTCTGGTCCATCACGTTGCGAGAGGACAGCACAACCGGAGCGCCCCATTTCGTACCTTCCTCCCGAACATCGTGCCGCAGCGCAAGCTATCAAATGCAAATATCCCTGGACGTCTGGAAGATTCCGAGATGTGTCATGCAGTTTTTCCAAGCTCCGCCAAGTCTGGAATGCAGGCCCTAGGATCACAGCTTCTTCATCTTCCCCTTGGTGATCCCTATTCTGCATGAGAAATTTCCAATGAGTCGGCATGACCAGAAGTGGGCAACTTTTGCAACTCATGCAACACAGATTTTTGTAGCGATGCAGTGGTCCGCAACATGCATCACAGATTCGCACCCTTCTAGACCCAGACATATGCGCAATGCATACAAGCAGAGCAACCCCTTTTGCCTGTCGTCGCACAACAGCACCGGTTATCAACTGCAAAAATGTCTGGGTCTGGAAGAATGCCAGACTTGTCATGCAGGTTTTCCATGACCCATGAGGTCTGGCATGATCATGAAGGACATAGCATGACAGATTCTGTGAGAGTTCTAGCATGCCTATCGTCCTGCGTGAGAAACTGCCACTCGATTAGGCCAAAAGTGGACAGCTTTTGGTAATCATGCAACACAGATTTTTACATGATTCAGATTTAGCATGACAAGTTGTTTTGTTCCAGACCCAGACATTTTTACATTTGATACCGGTTGGGTGGAAGCACGGGGCAGGACGGAGTTACTTACCGAAACGAAGCCGCGAACGAAGCACCAGGTGTCCGGTATGGATTGCAAAAATGTCTGGGTCTGGAAGATTGCAACTTGTGATGCTATTTTTGGAATCTAAAAAAATCTGTATTGCATGAGCAGCAAGTAGAGGCGTCCAGTTTTAGCTCCGCGTAGAGGGCATTTCTCATGCGGGATAGGCATCAAGATGCCTGCAAAAAATTTGTGATGCTGGGGCATACACCACAGAGATCACGGGTCATGCAAAATGTCCATGACAAACCTTGCATTCTTCCCGACCCAGACATTTTTGCACTTGATATCCGGAACCGATGACCGCATTCCGGAGATGCCGAAGTTCAGGTGAAGGATGGTGAGCAAGAACACGAGTACGACCTCCGGGGTTGCATTTTCCATATATGTCCTGCTCACACGAACAGTCAGTCACACGAACAGTGTGTCAGATAGATACTCACAGTCAGTCACACGAACAGTGTGTCTGACAGTCAGTCAGAACAGTGTGTCAGATACAGAACAGTGTGTCTGACAGTCAGATAGATACTCACAGAACAGTGTGTCAGACAGTCAGTCACACGAACAGTCAATAGATAGATACTCACAGCCACACGAACAGTGTGTCATTTTTTCACTACCCCAACCACTCTGACAGTCAACTGTAAAAGGCGGTAATAAAAGAAAACTGGTATACAATAGTAGGCTCGATAGCCCTTGTAGGGGCGTGAAAGTTGTTCTTACTAGATTATCACTTTTTCTATTTTACCGCGAAGTAGTGACATCAAATAGAAGCACAGGAGACTTGGTAGAAAAATTTCGAACCTTCGAGAAACATTGGTATATGAAAAAACACGAGAAACTTTAATTGTGTTGCTTTATATCCTTCCTCCCGAACATCGTGCCGCAGCGCAAGCAGAGCAACCCCTTTTGCCTGTCGTCGCACAACAGCACCGGTTGGGTGGAAGCGAGGGGCAGGACGGAGTTACTTACCGAAACGAAGCCGCGAACGAAGCACCAGGTCTCCGGAACCGATGACCGAATTCCGGAAATGCCGAAATTCAGGTGATGAAATAAGATGAGCAAGGCAGCAGGGGGTCGCATTTTCATCAATTATGTTCTACCTCCTTGGGCTTGACGCTGACGCACAGTTTCTACTGCAGCTGTGTTGCTAAGGACAATGAGAATGAAGTGTTGTTCGGGACAATGAAGCTCTCTCGGCGGGGGCCGCGCAAAAACGATTTTATTTCAAAAAAAGCACCACTGCATTTTTCTCCACTAGATGTTCTTTTTATTTAACGAGCAGCCTGTTGAGTTCGTCCCAACTTTGAGCAGTTCATCAGAGATGTTTCGCCCGTCCTCCCATGGTAGCCAGCGGCAGCGCGCAAGGAGATCCATACAGGTCTATGAATTTTTACTAGGATGATAATGTATCTGAACCATAAGAACATCGTATTTTGAACGAAGATCTACTGTATAGCGGTATTAGGTGCGCAGCGCTTGTTCTGATCAGTTTTTATTTCCACGTGGCTATGCTTGATATTGACGCACCAAGACTACGAAGCTCTTCTATCTTAGCGCGTTTTTTTGATGCTATAGCAAGCGGACAAAAAGATCTCACGATTTAGTATATGTCGGCAAGGGAAGTAGACCTAGCTGATAGTTTGGTATCTTGATCGATCTCATTTTCTCTTTTTCCGGCTGCGCGACGAGATCTATTTATCGTTTTTTTGCAGGTCGGCGCAGCCGTTTGTATTTCTGACGATAGCAAGCAGACACAGAATGACGCACAGCCACACGAGCACAGCACAGTACGAACTGTTCATGATTTTTCCACTACCCCAACCACTCTGACAGTCAACTGTAAAAGGCGGAGGTGAACAAGAGAAGCTGATTTACAATCAATAGTAAGCGCGCTAGCCCTGCTTCTAGGGTCGTGAAAGTTCTTACCCGATAGAATCAGTTTTTCTATTTTACCGTTTAGTAGTGACATCAAATTATAGTACAGCAGACTTGATATAGAAAAACTTAAACTTTCCGATAATTTTATAAATGTTATTTTACGAACCTTCGAGAAACTTTGATATATGAAAAAACACGAAAAACTTATAATAGTTTTGCAGTGTGTTGCTTTATAGATTGTTTCGTCGCGCGTCAAATCCAGATAGTGATACAACCATTGAGGACATCGATGCTTTCAAAACCCTTTAAAAACACGACGCTGCTGAAATAGAACAAAAAACAGCTACACGCAACATAGATCTATCACGCAAAAAGTTCGATTTCTTTATCGGATCGTTTGGAGTATAACAAAAAACTTCAGCGTGCCGCCAGCCACGAACGACCTACTTCTAGCAGTCTAATGCTCAGAAGAGTCTTCTGCGCGAAGAACTACATGCATTAACCTTATTGATAAACGTTTTTTGTCGTAAGTATTTTTCGACTCACTTTTTCCAAACCGGAAACTACTATTAAACACGACTTCTGAGCCCGTTTTTTATTCCCGGCATTCGTCGGTCGAAAATTCACCTGGGTTACATTCTAGATACAGACACAACTTAAGTCTAAGATTGTGAAGGCGAGACACAATTCTTTTTGATTGTCGCATTTTCGCAACTACGATAAGCAAATGCTTACCACTACCACACGTTGTTGGACGCCTCAATTGACCTCCCAAAGTAACTTTATATATTTCCTTGTTGATACCGCCTTTAAAAGAGTCTTCACGAGGGGGAGGCTTCTACCGAATATTCAGTGGAGCTTCGCCTTCGGATAAAAACTAAAGCCATACAGGAGAACTGAAATTCGAAATTCTCTCAGTTCAAATCCATTTTTACGTTTTTCTCTCCACAGCTGCTTCCAAAGGAATTCGCAGCTCAGAACGTTCTTGAGTATCCGCGAACAGTTTCTATCGGAAAGCAGCCTGGTGATACATTAGATCTGCATACATAATTTTTGTACGATGTTCGACGCCTACTTCCTAGAGCTAGATTAATAACTACAGAATTATATATTTCCTGTTTGTTTATTTCCTACCGAATTGTAGTGACAACGAGAACGACACTCACTTCCGCCCCAATCGCATGATTATATCAAGTAGGGGCCGTTCAGATCGTAGCTATAAGTAGGAGAAAGACCCGTTGTCTAGAAGTAGACCCAAGAGCATTAACAAGCTGAAGAAAGACGACACATACGCTGCAGCAACTTCCGGAGGCTCTTTCAGGAGGAAGGAGCACAGTCTAAAAATCTTTGGCAAGAGCAAGACGGTGAAGTAGTATCTCTTTCTTTTTCAACAGCAAAACCTAGGGACAACGGCACGACGGGTCTCTCTTTCAAACGAATTTTCGGCGCAAGACAACTACACCGGTACCGAATATTCAGTGGAGCTTCGCCTTCGGATAAAAACTACATCGGTAGAAAGAGAAGAACTGAGATTCTAAATAGTCTCAGTTCAAAATCAAATCCATATATAGTGTCTACCACAGCAGCTACAACAGCTTCCAAAAGCATTCGCAGCTCCCAAAGCGTTCTGGAGTATCCGCGAATATTAGCGTCTATTGGAAAGGAGCAGCCTGGTGATACATTGAGTCTGCTTGTTACATGATTTTTGTACGATTTTTCCTAGAGCTATTCAAGAGAATTATCATTACCCAGCATTTGTTTCCCTATCGAATCGTCAAAACGGTACTAACTTCCCAAAACCCGGCATTATATCAAGTAGGGGTCGTGTTGTAGAATCTAGCTAGACGAGGACGACCTGTACTAGAGAAACCACAAGAAGTGCCAGGCGTCATCATTCTAGCGCGCCACAATTACGGCGAAACTTTAGTTTCGGAACATCAAGAACTTCCTTTCGCCTTCTCGTCCTTTCGAGAAGGCAGACCAGCGTTAGTACAAGAACGACCAGCACAGCATTTATTCAGCGGGTTTGGAAAGGGCCACACCGCAGCTCCATTTTACGCCAAGAATAAAAGGGAAAGAAGAAGAAGAACTTCGACAGCTGATATCGTTTTATCTGAGCAACAGTTACAGCACTAGCAGCAGCAGCAGCAGTAGTGCTTCTCTAAGATCCAGGAGGACAAGAGCTACCGGTTGAAGAAATTTGTAAGGCCTGTGAAGCAGAAGAAAATCATTTACAACAGGACCGGACGGATAAGCCGAAAATCATTTACAACTAGTACGGGGCCGCCGAGGACAACTTGCAGCAGTTGTAGTTCTACCGCAACTTCTACAACAACCTCAGAAGTTGTCCAGCGCCCTCTATTTGGCGAATATATTGCAGAGGAACGAAGAAAAATTCAGATCTTTGTACGATTGAACTACGAGCAGAAAGAGAAGAAGATAAATGCCTTGGTGACAGTACGTACTATAGATAGGACGACGTATTTTAGAAGTCAGCCGCGCCAAAGAGCCGAGGAGAAGTTCTCCTGGACGAGAACACATCTATCAATTGCACTACACGACCTATTTGGACACTGAATTGAAGCTACGCGACCGGGTCGCTTCGTTTCGCGCACGATCATCTTCACGAAGAAGCTACACGGGTACTATCTTTTTTTTCTTAGATGAGCGTGGCTGCGGCCTTTTCCTAGTGCTTGTTGCATGGTGGTAGTTGTAGAGGGTTACTTCTAGATCGTGAAGGTTGTAAGAAAGTATGCAAGTGCCATCAACTAGATCAACATTTTATCTCTTGAAGAACATTACTACACAGGTGCCAACGATAAGCGAAGATGTACGCGAACCAGTCATCTTCATATTCGGGGGTGCGTGGTGGACCACGATCACAGCGACAAGGTGGTGCTACTGCAAAAAATCAAGGCACTAGTGTCAAGAACACGACTTCAAGTTGTACTAGCATGTCGAGCAGTCGAGCAACCCCTCTTCCAGGTACTTCGTATGATTATGATTACCAGCAACAGCAGACTAGGGACAACAGTAGAGACCACAGGCCGCGCGGCGGGGGTCAACAACTCGAAGACCACAGGCCGCGCGGCGGGGGCCAACAACAACAACTCCGCCAAGCGGACGAGCACAATACTATCCCGTACCCAGCGGTCCCCTCTCGGCCGCCCGTTCCTGGCGACGGGTTGTACGCGAGTCGGCACGAAGGAGCTCCTGCAGGGAAAGCTGCTGCCAACAGGTTTTATTCCGCAACGGGAGGAGGTGGCCGCGGTGGTGGGGCTGGAGCTCCAACTGCTTCTGGGGCGAGGCATGTGGATCATCAACAGAAGTCCTCTCCTTCGTACTACGACTACCAGGATGCAGCTGACCACCAGGACCAACGACCAAGTGGAGGCATGATCAATCAGGTTATGGATGTGTCAGGATCGAAATCGACAAAATCGAAACAATTTGTGATGCATAAAGCCGCTACTAGTTGGAGCGCAGTTTCTCAGTGGCGCATGACAAATTTCGGGAGCACCAAAATCCAGTCTGTCATGCTGTTCGGGCAAACAAGACTGCTCCTGTCATGCTACTCTGGCAGCACATTGTGTACCCGTAAACAGGCTTACAATCGGTCTCAGTTGCCTTATCCCCAATACAGGCCTCTAGTGTCCTACAGTTTATGCATCACAAATTTTTCGACTTTGTCGATTTCGATCCTGACAGTTCCATACAGGTTCGGGCAGGAGTACAAACCGCGAAGATTTCTTCACACCCTTCTATCAAATGTAAAAATGTCTGTGTCTGGAAACTTCTGATGCAGTGTGGCGTATCATGAGGAGACCACAATTGCTGGCTCAGCATGACAAGTTTCTCAGCTTCTAGGTGTTGCCTATTCTGCAAGACAAACTACGTTTCTGCATGACAGAAAAGTGTGGCTCTTTGGTAATGTGCATGACAGATTTAAGAGTCATGCCAGACAAGCATGACAAACTTGCATTCTTCCAGACCCAGACATTTTTACACTTGATACCTTCTGCGAAGGAACAACAACAACATCATGCTAGAGATAATTTCAAGATGGGACGTGCTGGAGGTGGGGAGCCAACGTACAGTAAAAATTCGACGGCGGACTATCCTCGTCGAGGTCCTCTGCAAAGGGATCACGTTCTTCTTGACAGCTTCAGCTACGGTCGCGATCATTACAACAATCAGACTCGTCGTTCCTACGAGAACGGCGACCAGGGAGAGGTGGTCCCTGGTGGCCATCGAGCTACTACAGAACGCTCATACAACAGGAACAGCTACGACGACCTCCAGAACTATGAAAACCCCCAGTTACTGGACATCCAGCGCGAGGATCGGGGGTCGACATGGGCGGGCTACAACAACTACCGTAATGCTCATTCCGGCGGACCAACATCTTCGAGACGAGACGCACAAAATTACGTCCACCAGTATCAAGAAGCAGGGTCGTCAGGGATGAATAAAAATGCGCTCGACCGACAGCAGCAGCAGTGCGGGGGCGGAGCGGCTGCGGCTTCATCCTCGGGCGCTGGTGGTGGTGGCCACTACAAGAACAATCACAAGCCCAACTACATGTTGACCAAGAAGAGTGGCACGACAAACCCAAATGCATCCGGCTTGTTCAGTGGGAAGAACAAGAACCCCTGCCATGTGTTCCCCCTGAAGCCGGACTACAGCTCGCATGTGTTGCCCCCACCGCCATCCGCATCATCTGCCGGCGCAGGAGTCTATCACGGTAACACTCGTAACAAAAACGATACGTTTTACAACCGCCGGCGACCGAGTTCTTTCGAGATGGAAACGAGAGGCTTGGAAAATCAAGTAGACCACTTGTCTCAGTCAGGAGGACCAACCTCCCGCCCGAGGAGCCGGGCTGGAACAAGTACGAGCGGAAAACAAGATCAGGACCACCGGCAAGCGCAACACCATCCTCAGCATCAGAGTGGTCAACAACATCCGTGGATAATGAAAGGCGATGACGCGGTACAACGTAGTTGTCGGGGAACTAGAATATTAAATACTGGCACTGTAGTTGACCACAGAAGCAGATACTGTGACGACGCGGCAACTGAAGTTGAAGAGAATATTGAAGCAAATTACTCAACACGCGGCCCACCCCCACCTCCTGCTGTTCATGAGTATAATCAAAATCATGCGAGCTCGAGCAGTAGAATAGTACAGAAAGGTGGAAATAACATTCCGATGAACAAGGGCAAGATAAATGCAGCAGTGGTTCACAAAAAAGACAACAAGCCCGCGGCCCACTACCGAGTGGAAGACCAGCGAGGAGGGCAGCAGCAAAACTTTTACGCGAACAAACGAGATGAAGTTTTGACACGGGGGCCTGGAGAAACGGACCACGATTTTATTCACCAAGGCCACGACCCGCCAAGTAAAGGAGATCATGGACGACGGCGTCTGGGACACCAGCGGGGCTATCAGTACGGTGAAGAACATGATCAGGGGGCTCATGATTTTTACCTGAACATGGAGCAGCAGCAGCAGCATGGAGAGCCCACTGCAAGTACTTCTAGAGCTCCTGCTCACGATCTTCATCACTTGTGCAATGTTGTTGCACGAGGAGAGCAAATTGAGGGACAAGATGAACATTCCCCGGTGGACAGACAGAACCGCTCGCGTGCGAATTCGAGCCGCACACCCGCGGCGCCGTCCGGGTCCTCTTCCCGCGAGGGAGGAGCAACAACTCGTGATGTTCATGTTGGCCTGCAACAACATCCAGCTCAGCAGACCATGACTTCGGCGCAGGGCGGAGGAGGTGAAGATTATCGTACACTGAGGACCTTCAAGCAGTGTGAGTCAGAGCGCTACGATATCACAAGAAAAAGTGTACACGTACACGGTTTGCGTTTTTTCCCCAAAAAAATTTTTTGGCGGCCCCCTAGCGAGACGTAGTGGCACCACTTGAAGCCTTCGCCCCGGCGTTGGAGAGACTGTCGCTCTACAATGGTCTGATTTAACTATGGGCGCAAGCTTTTAGGGTCGCCGCCCAAGCCCGATGCATTTTGGTGGATGATATCCACGAGGCAGACCTGCGATCCTGGCTCCAGATGGGGCCCCTTGCATCAGCGCAAAGCAGCTCCCCCTCCAATGCCCGACAGTGTCCCACCGCCATGAACACTCCACCCCCACCCGCCAGGCTGTGTTTGGTGTCGGAAACATTGATGGGGGCTGCGGAATATTGTTTGGGCGGGAGCCGAACTGCTTCAGATTTCTCGGCAGGTTCGTCTGGCTGTGTTGTGTTCCGAGATCTGGGAAAGTTTCCAAATTTCGGATGTCCGGAAAAACGCAATTTTTTGCATACATCCAAGGGCATATTTTTCAGATTGGCCAAAAACCGTGTACATGGAACCTAGCCACCACGCTATGGTCCACGTACACGGTTTCAAAAGTAGGAAATACGCAACAAATTTCAAAAAGGGGCCACAAAAACCGTGTGCATCGCATCTAGACTGCATGGTATGGCCGATGTACACGGTTCAGAGCGTCTATCTCCGGGCCCGACCACTTCGCAGACCGTGTACATCCATCATACCATGCAGGTTGGATGCGATGTACACGGTTTTTTGATGGTGCGCAGTTTCACGCTCGAAATTCAGATAAGTTTGCCTCTTTTTCTGCGGATTTTCTTGACCCCAAGAAAAACCGTGAATGAGCAAAACCGTGAAGATTATCGTACAATGAGGACCTTCAAGCAGTGTGAGTCAGAGCGCTACGAACGCCAGCGGGATTTGTACACTAAGGCTTTCATAAACAACAGGAAGACCAACTACACGACAAACGACCGTCCTGAAATGGAAAGGAACTCATCTCATCTCCAGGGTCGCAGTAAACAGCTGCGCTTGTCTGCGGATCAGGATCAGGAACAAGAACCTACGCAGCAGCACCAGCACAACCAGCAAGTTCTTGAGGATCCGCTTTATTTTCCTGAAACATCGTCAACCTCAAGTCGGATCGGGTCCGATCCGGTCACTACGACCGAAAACTCCACCAGTAGCAGTTTCTCTTCATCTGGTGGTGCAGATGGGAGTACTGCTGGTGCAACTGGATGCCGTAAAAATGACGGAAAAATCGTCCAGGATGATCATGTTGGGAATTTTTCTAGAAACCCCGACGTGGTTGCCGGAGTTGCACGACCTGCTGCCGCTGCAGCTTCAGAAACGCCTGCGCCACCTGTGCGGCATCATGTTCTTGAAGCGAATATAAATTTGAATCCCGCAGTAGGAGAACCATCAAATCGCGTTCTTGCACCTCCTGCTCGTGCACCACCACCTCCACCGGCAATAATTTCCAACGAGGACATGGGAGGGTCTTGTCAGTACGCTGGGGTTCTTGAGTTGCATGGGGACAATCGGGAAGATCATGATTACGACGTTCAAATGCAGGATAAAAACGATGGTGTTCTTGGTTCGTCTCCTCCTGAAAAAAACCTTCGAGGACTTCTCGAAACACAGCACGGAGGTTTTATTTCAAGTCGAAACGAGAACGACCAGCAGGTGCAGGACCACTCTCACTATAGGACGAAACAAGTACCTCCGCTGCACGAGGAAGGGACAAGGAACGCTGGCCGCGAACAACATCAAGGGAGGCTGAAGGTTTTGCCTAATAATCCGTTGAAAGAATGTGTAGCTGCTGCTGGTGACCATGATCATGAATTCAAAGCAACTTCTGCTGCGAGATACGAGCAAAGTGCTGCGGCGCAGGACCACGAGCACGACGAGATCATGCAAGACGTTTCTTCTACGAATTCTGTGACCGCTCCCAAGAACCACAGAGCGAACAGAAGTGGCACGACGGATGCTGATCGTAAGCAGACTGACACAACTCTCGATGCTGATCGTAAGCAGACTGACACAACTCTCGTCGATGATATTTCTGCTGGAGATGCTCTTGATAAAAAACAGCAGCAGTTCCATACTTCTTTACCGGGTCCTCGTGATCCGGTAGTGGTTGAGGGTTTCGAGGATAATGCGACTCTACACGCTCTTGGTCAGGACGTTGATGTCGAAACAAAAAAGACCGCCACGGAAAATAGGAAAGCAAGGGAGCCAACGGCTCAAGATTTGGTGGACCGGGAAGAACAAAATTCCGAGATACTTGGTGCGCCGAATCTTTCTACTCCTAGCACTTCGGTAAAGCAGAGAAGCTCCGCGCAGCAAGAAGAAGATGAGCTTGTCCACGGAATGAACAAACGGCCTAGCAGCTCGTCCTCCACCGTAGCAGAAGTCGTGGCGGGAGGTTTGGTCTCTAGTACAACTTCTGCACAAGATAAGCAGCAAGAAAAAGATCCAGGAGCGGCAACGGAATCATCATCGTCCCGACCCCGAGAAGAAGTGGTGGACGAAAATAGCAGGAATAGCCACGACATCAAGCAGGATCTTCGCGTCGACAAAGCAGGAGCCGCCACGGTCGTTTACGCAGCTTTAGCGGCGGCTACGAGCAGCGAACCGGTGGAGAGGGCCAGAGTGATTAGGGAAGGAGAAGGAGAGGACACAACGGTCTACGTTTCCCTTACCCCGAAAGACCCTTTGAACACCAGCAACAGACACAACGACCTCCGAAACAGACGGGGAGGTGCAGCTGGGGTCGTCGTCCCGGGGGGACAACAAACCCTTGGAGGTCCACCCTCAAGTGGAGCTCCTGGTCCCACGACAGGAAGTAGTGTCCTCGTGGATCAACACCCAGGTTCTGGCTCTCTGTCCGCCACAGGAGATGAAACCATTGACGAAAAGACGGAGCTGAAGCGGCGCAAAAACCGGGAGAAAAACGCGAAGAAGCGGCAAAGAAAGGCGGTGCAGAAGCGGGCACAAGGGAAAGCCGTACGGATCTGGGAACGGTTGCTGAACGAAGGGAATGTGGATCCGGAGTTGATCAAAAAATCGATGGAGTATTACAGTTACCTAACTCACCCGCTGGATGACGAGGACGAGGACGGGTTCTGTGACAATAACTACGAAGTAGACGGGGATCTCGGATCCGGGGCCGCGGCTGCAAAAAAGCACAACATGGTGCTGAATAAACAAGGGAGCTGCACCATGAAAACAAGCAGCTCTTCCACTTCGATGAAAGGTCAGTCTGCGTCCTCCTCCACTGCGGCAAGTCAACAGCATACTACCAGCTACCCCAACATCAACCAGAAGAAACCCGCAGCTCCCAACAGCACCCCCGCCCTGCCGAAGATTTTCAGCGTGTTCGCCAACAGTGCAAAATTGCTGCCTCCGGAAATCGAGCAGGAGTTCCTACGACAACTGAAGACGTTGGAAGAAGACTACAACGAGAAATGCGCGCATTTGATATCCTGTGCAAAAGTATCGTACTCGTATTGCAATCATGCATTTACAAATCTTTTTCTTGAGGTAAATCGGCACTACAAATTTTATTTCTCATGCTGAGGAAATTTGTGATGCATTTATACGAGTGCGATACCTTTGCAATTCATATTTGAACGTCCGCACCAATAACCCAGATGACGCGACTTTACTCCAGATGGAAACTAATCGAAAGCTGAAGGCGCTTTGCGAGCAGCTGGACATCAAAATGGAAAAGGCGGACGGGAAGGGGTATGCGGTTGAAGAGGTCTGGGAGGATTGGGAAGAAGAAGAACGTGACATAAACGGAGACCTTCTCCACGGCTCCTGCAACAGTCCGGCGGACAGCGGTGCTGAAGCGGAACAATTTTACGACGACGGATTCTTCCACGGACAGGAACACGCAGGTAGATCAGCAGGACAACATTCACGCCACTTTACTGACCACGAGCAAACAAACCTGAGCGGCGTAAAGGGAAAGCGGAACGCTTTTCCAGGCGGAGGTGGTGGCTCATCTTTCCGTGTGAGAAACAAGAATGAAGATGATTACAATACCCAACACGAACAAGTAGACCACATTGTTCAGGAGCTGGAAAATAATAACGGGTTTGCAAGTGGTAAGAGGCGCGGCGTTGGTGCTGACAACAAGCTCCACCGCGGCCAGAAGGACCCTTTTCAGCAGCAATATCAAATTGTGAAGCACGGTAGCGGCCTTGGGGCAGAAGATAATTTTCCGAGGCTATCGGTAAACAGTACAAGTAATCATGCCGATGAGGAGCGCGAAGTTGACAATTTTCACTACTATGAGCATTTTCAGCACCTAAACCGAAGTTCCACTGGGAACAGTAACAGCTCCCCGGCTTCTTCTTCTACTCGAAAAACTACTCCAGGCGGACTCTGCTCCAGCACTGCGCCCAACGCGATTGATGTGAACCGCGCCCGCGTTGACGGCTTGCTGAGTCAGAAGACCACACAGGACAAGCTCCGCAGTTTGCTGTATGGCGGGCACAGCAGTTGGGGGAAGAGTGACTGGTGGGACGCGGAAAGGAAGCTGCGGCGGAAGGAATCGTTTCAACGCGATATGCAACGAGACAAGGATGATCTCGAGTCGATCAGCAGTAGCAACACGGCTTCTACTACGTCTGGGCTTGTTCAGCGATATGGATCATTTCATCCCGCCGAACAAGAGAAGTCAAACAGAACATCCGCTGCTGAAGGGTCTTATTTTTTCCCCGGGGCGGCTGCATCCGGAAATAAAAGTGGAAAGAACTCGGGAGGTCCGAATTCATCGCCCCCTTGCTATCCGAGTTATAGTACTAGCGGTAAGCCAACGGAGGAATCCTTGCCACCATTACATCCGAATTTGCAAAGAAGTACTAGTGGCCCACCTAGTCGTCCACTTGGCAGCCCGATGCTGAGTCCGTATCTGAAGCTTTACGCACGGTCCGAGCGAAATTGCGACGCAATTGAGTGCGAAATTCTTTCTGTCATTCAGAAAAAAACCTCGGAGTGGTTTCTAAAGACAAAAAGCAGGAAGTACAACTTCTACGCACGTGATGAAACCTACAGTAGCTGCAGTGGTGAAGATTTAGACCACGACGACGGCGGCGCTCCTGGGGAACAACAAGGTGACGTTGTTGATGGAAGTGATCACGCTCCAGCACCACCGCCTGTGCCTCCTGCGAACAAACAGGACTCAGCGCAGGAGCTGCGCCCTGAAGCACCAGGCGATGGACACGTGACCACGACGTCCAATCTCACGGCAGCTCAAGTTGTAGGACCATCTCTAGTAGAAGACGGCAAGCTGCACAAACAGGGCGATACGACCACTAAAACCGCCAAAAAAACGATCGTCGTCCGCGTTTTGGATCTGGAAGACAATGAGTGGATGCGGCGCCGCGTCAGCCGCGACCTAACGCAGCTCTACCGCATGACGCGAAGGCAGAAAATGATGCACGAATCGCCGGAAACACCGGCGAACCAGCCGTGGCGGGACTGCTTAAAGGCGAAGGTTAATTCTTTGTCGAAAAAGGAAAAGCACGCCTTGAAGTGCTTCTCTCTAGATTTAGATTACAAGATCTACTGGACGGGTCTGTTGACCTACGAGCACAGCTGCGGAGTGGGTGGTGGGGGCCAGAACTCCGACGAGTGCGAGAATTTATTTCTTCAACAGCCTGCTTACAACAGCGGTGGAGGAGGCGGCACGAGCAGTATGGTTGGAGGCCACCAGCACGTGAAGGCCCGGAAAGACGACTTTTGCCAGGTCAGTTTGGTCGATGTGATGGCGCCTCCGGACGAGGTCGCACTGCTGTTGAATACAGGTGATATCAACGGGGCCGCAAAGAGTGATGAGGAAGCTGATGCAGTACATCTAGATATGGAAGAAGCACAAGGACTAGGACAAGAGGCGGAGGCTGCTCCAGACTGCCGCGGAGACAAAAAGAATGAAGACGCTGAATTACAACCGAGGGAAGCTCTTCTGACCACGGATGGACGTCCTCACGCGACCGGCAAACACAGTGACAAGACCAATCGCGGTAAAGAAGACAGTTCTGATGTAGGCGAACAAGTGACAACTCTCGGGGTTGCAACGAGGATGAATAGTGTTGATCTCCATCAGAAAATATCAACTCAGCACCAGATTCTCGAAAAATTCCGAGGAAATGTTAAACACATATGAATTGCAAAAGTATCGTACTCGTATTGCAATCATGCAATACAAATCTTTTTCTTAAAGGTAAATCCGCATCACAAATTTCATTTCTGATGCTGAGAAAATAATTTGTAATGCATTTATACGAGTACGGTACTTTTGCACGGCATAACACAGTCCAAACAGCCACGAGGACCTCGACCAGCAAATCTTAGTCACGATTTTGGAAAACTTTTGCACGACACCAAGACGCGCAGGCTCTCCAGCCGTGAAGAGCGGACGATCGGCGGGCGCTGCAGCTGCTGGGCCGGTAGTGCTGGGAGCAGGGGGTCGCAACGGTGTGAAAGATTCGATTCCCGGCGAGGAGGTCCTTCCGCGTGCTTCCAACCAGTCCAGTAGCAGCGCTTGCAGCTCGGCGTCGTCAACTTCTTCCACTCCTGCACAGACCTCCGCCAGCCGGAAGATTACTTTGAAGAAGGAACAAGCCTCCTCTTGTTCCTCTAAAGCGTCTTATTGCCAGGACCATGATCCTGATTTTCTCACTGCGGGGGCAGATCGAGCTCCTTCCCAAGCGAGGCAGGCCTTTTACAGCGATTTGCGAGCGGCCAACGAAATCCACTGGTTTCAGCAGCAGGAGGCGCTGAATGCCGGAGCTGGAGCGGGAAAAAATCAGGAATGCGAAAGACAACATCATCCGAGTTCTTGTGCGAGCAGACAGTTGATTATGGATCAAAACGAAAACACGAATAAAAGCATCGACGTCCTGATCACCCGGTCGACCTTGTTGAAGACGCACATTTTCTACGGCGCGAACAAAGTGCGGGAGTTTATTGAGGGCCTGTCGAAGCGACTGACCGTGAAGATCGGGTCGGTTATCATGGACGCCGTGCAACGGAAAGACTACATCGCGCCGATTCTTGACTTGGTGAATCAAGACCGAGTCCCCCAGTGGTTGAAGGACGAAATGAGTCACTTGTGGGACACAAAATTGGATTTGAACAACTCCGAAGTTAGCATGAACCTGTCCGCGATGGATATTTTATCCGAGAAAGTGCAGCAGTGGGCACAGTTCGCCCCCGAGACCTTCGCGACCTACTTGCAAAGGTATTGCTCCTTTATCTACCCTGGTGCGTTGACCAACGGGGCAAGACTGCAATTACTCCGGAAGGGGAGTCACTGCATGCACTGCAATGGATTTCTCATGTACTTGGAAGAGCACGAGTTGATGCTCCACCCGGCGTTAAAACCGGAGGTGTCCGATGCCGATTTTTGCGCCAAATGCGGAGTGGAGCCCTGCACGCTGCGGGCCGTGGCGGTGGTCAAGGAAAGGCTAAAATTGGCGGAGCAAGAGCGGGTGGAGAAGGAGGAGCGAATTCGGAAAATTGAACAGGAGAAGAGGAAGGAGGCGGCTCTGTACAGAACTACGATGGAGGTGGACAAGAGTGCAGCACTTCTTGCAGGTGGAGGTGGAGAAGGAGCTACAGCTACTACTGGTCCAGGAGAACAACAAAGCGCAAGTAGACATGATGATGACCAGGGCGGGAGGACGAGCAGAGAAGGAGAACATTGTACAGACGAAGTTCTACTGCAAAATGAACAGCAGGTGGATAGTACCAAAAATGCAAAAGCGGCGGACGAAGACCAAGACCGCCCTCGAGTAGAGAACTTGCCAACGGCTCCCGCTCCCGCGGCAAGAGAACAGGAAAACTGCGAGGAGAAGAAATCCTCCACAACATCAGCCGTAGTAGCAGGAGAACTACAGCAGGATGTTGACCAGGATCGGGACCAGCACGGTGGCAAAACCGAAAGTGTCCAAGCGGAGGACAACTCTAATGAAACAACCACCGGCCGCCCCCGCGCGGATGGTGCGCAAGGAGAAGAAAACAAGCAGGCAGGAGATAGAGATGAAATTCAACTGCCCTCATCCTGCAAGGGCGCAGTTGAAGTTGAAGAAGAACCGCCACAGACCCTGCCTCTCAATCTACTTGACCGCGCGGTGGAAACGCCTTTGGAAAGCGAGTTACAGACAAACTGCAACTCTTTGGCAACCACCCCTTGTTCTACCAATTTTTGCTACGATGCTAGTACAAGAACTTCAGTGGAAAACTATCCGACGGCATTTGACGTCCCGGTACCAACGGGTTGCTACGTGTGTCGTGCGGGCTGCGATGTAGCGGGCTTGAGTGAGGAATTTGCAAGGGATTTTGGTGATTCCGTCGACCGGTGTGAGGAAGTGGAAAACGATATCATATGTAAAAGCGTCCCCACGACCCCAGAGTTGTCATGCAAATGCGCAATGACAGGAACATTTGTATATGCGCATCTCTATGAGATGCGTTTCCAGGCTTGTTTTGGAATTTTGGAATTTGTAATGCTGTAACCAGGATAAGAAAGTGGATTTCTCATGCGGCCGCCCTGGCTAACCAGAACTACACTGCAAATGGAAACCTGTCATGGACAACTCCCAAAGCTTGGAGATTTGTGTTGCAGACTTACCATTCTGACTATGGGGTGGGAACGTTTTTCCAGAGGATAAACGAGTTTTGCGTGTTGTCGCTCTATTGCCAGAAATGCGCGGACGGGGAGTTTGCGAAGCAGCTGGACGTGTGTCATAATGTCGTGTCGGACCAGATTGAAAAGGAGAAAGCGCGAAAGAGGCTCTTGCGAGAGGAGAAACGCGAAAAAAGGGCGCGGAAAGAGGAGGCGAAAAAACAGAAGGAATTGTTGCTGGCTAGTACCTATGCATTGCAAAAGTATCGTCCTAGTAGTAATCGCATCACAAATTCGTTCAGCATGACAAATGGAATTTTTCATGCTGTTTTCCCTTCTTGGGATGGAAGTTTGTAATGCATGATTGCGATTACTATGAGTGCGATGCTTTTGCACAGGATAGTACCAGTGCTGAGGACGGGACTGCAGCTGTTGGCGGCAGCTTGGCCGCAGGCAGCGGCGGTGCGGGACAAGACACTGAAAAGGATTTGGAGTTTATTTCGGAATATCACGACAGCGGAGGCAGGATTCGACGAGACCAGTTTCATCATCATCGAGCGGAGCAAGCCACTACTTCTTCGGCTGATAGAATGAAGTGCGAAAACGATAGCTCTTTCGGGTACTATCATGATCGCAACCAAGAACAGCAAGGAGAACGTGGCAGCTCCAGTTCATCCACCGGGCCGTTGATGCGAAGCTCGAGCTCCGAAGAAGGGAAAGCGAAAACATCGAAAAAATCCTCCTTCAGCCGTACCCACTCAAGACGGGAGGATTCTTGTGTCAAGGAAAATTTGCACACCATTTTGGAAGAAACAGAAACTGATGTAGAGTCGCAACGGACGAGACGGAATTGTCTGCAACGGGGTACAACTAGGGGCAAGGACTGCGGAGCGGCATCTACTTCCACCTCTAGCCACAAACACAACGCCAGGGCTCTAATACTGCAGCAGTATCCTCAAGCTGCAGGAGGACCTCCTGATGTCAGAAGCGACCCCGACAATTTTCTCTACAGCAAGCACCTGCTCCTGGCCTACCGGGCGGAGATGTTATTGGGTAGGCGCTTCACCCCGCGAGGAATCACGCAGAGGATGCGACTGAAAGGACCACATGGTGGTAGTGGTAGTCCTACAACTTCTGGTACATCAAATGATTATCCTGGCCAGACAAGTAGGTGCGTAAGAGCTAGGGGAGAGGGCATTTATTTCAACCCGGATGCAGCGGCGCAAAATGTAAAAACGAGCTTCCATGATTCCAGAAAGGGCGGCGAAAAGAGATCTGAGGGTTACATTACCAACGACGATCTGCTTTCTTCCGATGGAGACGGAGGTTACAGCCCTGGTAGTTGGGGGGACGGTCGTCGTCCTGGGACCCCAGCTTCGTTCGAAAAAAAGATCCGTCCGACTTTCCGCACGAAGAACGCGCCTCACCTGGAGGAAACCACGATTTCCCCACGGGTGATGGATAAAGACGCCGTCGACGAGATGCTTTTGAAAAACATGGGCTGGGGAACGCTGCACGAGTCCGAGATCATGCAGAAAATAACTGATCGAGGGACCAGCATCAACTACACGGAAAGATTAACTCGCGCCGGCGCATCTTCATCCTCCAACCTGCGGCGGAGGAGAAGACGGGAGGAGAAGAAATCATGCCGTCCTCAAGAAGCTGTATCTGTATCTCGCACTTCCTGGAGTTCGTCTGTGGATGACCAGACGGGATCAGACCAATTTTATGAGGACACGGAGGTCTCGCCGTCGTTTTCTACTTCTCGGCAGCAGCAGCAGCAAGATGAGCACCTGGGGACTGGCGCCCGTGGTTTCCCACGACCTGGGGACTCGAGCAGCAGCCGGGGAGATCGCAGCGGGGGTGTGTTTTGTTACCCCGAGGACAACAACCGTGACGAGGACTTGCACCAAACAATTTGGACACAGGATCAACATCTCCCCCGGAGTAGAACTAGGCACACATCAAATTCATTGTCCGACGACGATCTTCCCGGATCGGCGCACCAGCAGGACCTTTTCTCTCCGAAACAAGAAGCAAATAAAACTACACCGAAAGTAGAAGTGGAGCATGGATCTACGTCGATGATCTCTGGTCGTCGTGATCACAACGACGACGACCACCAGGACGGGGTGAATTTTAATGCAGAAAAGCACTTCACTGACCCTGCTTCAAATGCAAAGACTCCACAACGTTCCTCCTCCGACAGAAACACTTCGCAAGAGAATTCTTCATCTTACATGCGAGAGTGTTACGATCCGAAGTTCATCGGATCTCCGGCATATGAAGATACTGCGCTTCCGCGGCGCTCGCGCCCGGATGCTGAGCCGGGAAGTAATAGGTGTGCCTCCTCATCTACTTCGTCTTCAGCTTCGTCCCAGTCACCGTCTGGCGGGCAGGTCCAGCAGTCTGGGCAGGTATACTATCCGGCCACAGGTGGAGCAGCTTCGACCGATCATGATGATCGCGGGCTGCGAGATAATCCTGATTTTTTTCCCCAGGAGCAGGCCCAGCCGAATTCTACTTCGGGAGGTGAACCAGTAGCAGCACCTGCTCCCGAGGAACCCGGCAGCGCCGAGAGTGGTGTAACATGCGGGCAAGAGCCTGGCCCACACCGGCGAAGGAACAGAACTCATTACCGAATGCCCGGTACAACTCTTGGTCAGCAACAACATCCGCAAACCCCTAGTACCCCTCCCTATGACGACAGGACCCCGGCCTCGAGTGCGGCCCGCGAGCCGCCGCTGGACTTCGGAAGTGAGGAAGTGGTGTCTCCTATCATATGTAAAAACATCCCCACACCATAGTCAAGATGAGAAGTCTGCAACACAAATCCCAAAGTTTTGGGAGTTCTGCATGACAAATCTGGCCCCATAGTGTAATCCTGTTTAGCTAGTTAAGCAGCATCACAGATGTAGCACATCATGCCGATTGGAGCATGACAAATCGCGAAACACGACTAAAAAACGCCTTTCATGGGTCTCCGCATGGGCAGCATTTTTACCGTGCAGATTTGCATGACAACCCTGGGGTGGGGACGCTTTTACATAGGATATCTCCCGCTGGGGCGGACACGAGCCTGTTTGGTCGTACCGCGGCGGTGGCCGCAGAGCGAAGATTTTCATCTTCCGGTGACCTGCACTTGAAAATCGACTGTGTAGCTACTGCGGAGAGCAGTTCTTGCTCTTGCAACAAGGAAACAAACCAGTCGCGACTGGCGCCGGAGTCGGTGCGGTCGGAACAACTGGAAGCGCGCAAAACAAGTCCGTGTCGTGCTACACCATCAACTGTGGATGTTAAAGACAATAGTGCAGCCTGTGAGATCACTCTTGGTCATGATCTTCAAGAAGAAGAAGAAGATCATGATCATAAAGGCGTCAGCAAGATGTTGAACTCCGGAGGTGCATCAGCGGCTTTATCGTCCTCTGCAAGTTTGACGTTAACTCCATCCCCGGGTTTGCTTTTCCCCTCACCGGATTGTAGCTCATTCCCGACTAATAGTACGGAAGTGGAAGTGCAAAACGCACACGATGCAGCTAGCGCAGCACTTCAAGAGTCTGCGAGACCTTTTACCGGTGAACATCAAGGTGGCGCGGCGCATCATATCAAATGTAAAAATGTCTGGGTCTGGAAGAATGCATGTTTGTCATGCTTGCCTGGCATGACTATTAAATCTGTCATGCACGTTGCCCAAGAGCCGCATTTTTCTGTCATGCGGAGACGCAATTTGTCATGCAGAATAGGCAACACCTACAAGCTCAGAAATTTGTCATGCTGAGCCAGCACTTCTGGCCTCTTCATGAGACGCCACCCAGCATCACAAGTTTCCAGACCCAGACACTTTTACATTTGACACATCATGAAGTAGAACAACCGCACGACCTGGGCAGTTCCTCGTCGTCAGACGATCGGCTGTATCAAAAGGAAAAATCCCCCCTCCCCATACTGAAAAGGTATGTTGCCGAAAATTTGTGTTGCTGATTTGAGGTCACAAATCGTCTCTGTGTTGCATGAACGCAACTCCCCAAGCTCCGCCGCATTCTACAGGCGGTTTGTCATGCTGTTTTGGCTACAACGCCGACGTCTGTCATGCTAAGCGCCTAGGCCAAAACCTGTAGACTCAGGCTTAGTATGGACCTGCAGTCCTCGCCAGCAAGACAAATCAGATTTGTGTACGCAAATCCAGCATCAGAAACTTCGCTTTGATATGGGGAGGGGGGATTTTTCATTCTGATAGGCTGCGTTTACCCTCACCCATGGGCAAGCCCCAGACTTGTGAGGTTGCGGACGAACAACGGCCTGTAAGAGGCGTCTATGAAAGCCTCAGAATGGAAATCCTCAAAGTGAAAATGATTTGTGATGCATGAAATGCGACGCAGAAAAGACTGTATTGCAGAGGACGCAACGCAGGCCGACTATTGTCCTGCTAGGGGTGAAGAATTGGAGTGCTGCTTAGCACGACAGAAGGGCACCCCCTTGCCTTAACCTGCATGACAGACATGCTTTAAGTGCCCAGTAAATTTGTCATGCGCCGACTACAAATGCCGCTTCAACTGGAGTCGTTTTTTTGCATTACAAATTATTTCCACGTTGAGGATTTCCAACCTGAGGCTTTCATAGCGTCTCGACAACTACGGGTGCTGGTGCTCACAAGGACCACGAGCATCTTCAAAGAGCCGAGTTCTGCACCAAGCGAGATAGAAATCCGCCGGAGATGTTGAAGAAAAACGGTGAAAGTATTACGCAACTGATTCTGGGCCACTACACCGAGGGTAGCTCTCGTCGTCCACAGGAAAATAAAGCGGGTCGTGGCGACCACTTCTTGCAGCAGAAAGAAAATGAAAATGATGGAAAGGAGCAGGTGCATGACCGTGCATTACTGGATGAAAACCATGGCAGTACCAGCACTTCTAAGTGTGGCGATGAGCAAGAACCCGTTATGGCGCACACGGCTGTGACTTCTTTTCTGCCAGCGCCCGGGGCGGAAGCGTCTTCGTGGTTATGTGCCGCCACAGAAGATGAAAATGCAAAACGCGGCTGGATGAACAGCATACCAGATGCAAAAAATGCATCATGGATCACTTACAAGGGGATGAAACGGGTGCAAGGGCTAGCATTTGGGAAAGGGAACCACAAAGGGAGCAAGCACAACTACTCGTGGCAGCAGCATTATCAGCAGCCACATGTTCTTGACCAACAAACGACCGCCCTGTGGAAGGGGAACCAGACGCCGATGGTCGTGCATATCCTGAGTAAAAACGTACCCACACCAGAGTCAGGATGGGGATTTTGCAACACAAACCTAGGAGTTTTGTGAGTCACGCATGACAAGTTGCAGTCCGTAGTGTAGTGCAGGTTCGCAAGGCCAGCTGCGTCATAAATCCATCTACTCATCCTGTTTACAGCATTACAAATTCCAAAACACGACTAAAAATTCTCTCCTGGCGATGCGCATTACAAATGTTCCTGTCATTGCAAATCTGCATGACAACTCTGGTGTGGGGACGTTTTTACTCAGGATAGTGCAGAAAGGTAGTTCTTACACGACGAGCCCAAAGAACTACAACTTCTATGAAAATGCACAACTCCCGCTCCCCCTCATTTGTATTGCATGAACAGCAATACAAGCGTCGGCAAGAGTACAGGTTTTGCATGACAAAGTTGGATAGGAGTGTAGTGCCATTTGCATGACAAAGTTAGATCTCCTGCGCCCGTAGCTGCTTGCGGCGACGGTGCAAAGGTTTTTGATATGGTGCAGTCGGGTATGCATGACAAATGAGGGAAGGGGGAGTGGTGCACTCTCATAACTTCTTTTCCGGGCACAATTATCCGCTCCAGCAGGGTAAGAAAGGAGCGGGAAAGCACTTCTACAAAGGACCACCAGGGGGTGGCTCTGCTTTCGCTGGTACATCGACTATCGGGAACAAAAATGGTGCGCAATACAACGTGGTTGATCAGGAGTTGTACCACGATCTCCAGTATGCCTACAACTCCATGTCGGTGTGGGAAGATCATTCTATCACTATCAAATGCAAAAATGTCTGGAAGGTTGGAACTTGTGATGCTAACTTTGGATGCTAAAAAGATCTGTATTGCATGACCACCAAGATGAGGAGCCCAGTTTGTGCTACGCGGGGAGGGCATTTGTCATGCGGGATAGGCATCAGGAAGGCTTCTAAAAATGTGTGATGCTAGATCACGCATTACAGACATCCTGAGTCATGCAAAATATGCATGACAAACCCGGCAACCTTCCAGACCCAGACTTTTTTGCATTTGATAATCTCTATCAGCACACCATTCGCTGGTGCTACTGACCCGGCAGCCTTTTACGCCCAGCACCATCTTCAGGGAGGTGACTCGTCGACATCGCAGCAACTTCAAATGTTCTCCACGACTCCGGGCGGCGGGCATGAAGACTGGAATTCTTCCTCCTCCACAACAGCGCAAATCCAAACGGCTAACAACTTTGGCGGAATAGTACACGATCCTGCTCATGACAACAGTTATGCGCTTTCTAGTAGTTCTTTCCCTACTAGTCATGAAGGATCATACGACATCACCAGCCGCGGGAACTACAAAGGGGATCCACCTGGAGGCTTCACCGCCTCCGGGAAGAAAGGTGGAGGTAAGTACGCCCACGCGATGGACGGCGCTAGTACGATGACGCAGACGGCAGCTTTTATGGGTAAAAACCCCTCCGCGACCGGCAAGATGCAACAAATGTATCAACCGCTTCCAAAGGATGAGAACTTCGTTTTGGCGGAGGGGCAGCAGTATGATTTTTTATCTGCAGATCGGAGCAGTAGTTCTTGTGGCGCAGAACGAACAGCCATGCAGAACAAGCCCGCTACTGGTTCTGCTTCCGTTGAAGCTGCAGATGATAAAACGGGCAGGTCGTCTGCAGCAGGAGCTAGTAGACCAGAAGCTGCACAACTTTCGGGCGCAGAAGTAGGTGCAACTGGTGGCCTCGCGGCTGCATGTGGAACTACATCCGATGATGAAAAGGATCATGCTAAAAAAACGTCGGCTTCTTGCCACCTGTATGAACTGCAAAAGTATCGTACTTCTACTCGTATAAATGCATTACAAATTTTCTCAGCATGAAAAATGAAATTTGTCATGCTGATTTACCTTAAGCAAAGTATTTGTAATGCAAGACATGCATTTATACGAGTACGATACTTTTGCACTGCATAACCTGCAACAGGAAGTCGATCTGCAGAAAACCAAATCTGAGAAGGAACGAGACGACTGGCGAGAGGCTATTGAGAAATGGCGGAATGTTGGTAGTGCAACTACTTGCGCCGGCGAGGACGAGGAGAAGAAAAATCAAAACCAAAAGCCTCCCACGTTACCACTCCATTTGACTGCCGTTACCGCCGGAAATAGTAGTACTGCAGCTGCGAAGATGTTGGGGACACCAAAGCAGGGAGGTGGTCTGATGTTGCAAGAGTCGACGTACAACACGTACTGGAGCAATAATGATTTCAACCAAAATTTCTATCCTGGTAACAACTTGTCCTCAGCAACTGCAGTGAGTGTCGTCTTCCTGTGCGGACGAGGGCGATCATGACCTAGACCCAGACGAGCAATATGAGGAGGCCATGCGACTGATGGGCCACGCACCGCTGCCGCCTGACGTTGCGCCGCATGTTCTGATCAACAACAATTCATCTTCTACTGCGATGAAGAACACTGGTGCTGTTGAAAGTAGTGTCATCGCATTTGGAGGACCACCAGCACAGGAAGGATCACTCCCAGGAGCAGGATTCAGCACGACTTCAGCATCGACGACTAGAGTGAACGCTCTTACGAGCAGTCCGGCTGTTGGCGCGAATTTCGCACCGTCCGCGTCGGCGCAACCAGGCGTTGCCCGCTCCAACAACCAAGAATACTACCACCAGGCTGCGATTTCTGCGTTCGAAAGGGGGTATCAACAGGCAGCAGAGTATGAAATGAGAACACAGCAAATCTAGCCGCGTAATGATACTAGTACATGACCTCGGTGTATATCAATGGGACTCTATATCAATCTACGGGGATGATCCCCTGCTTTTCAACATGCTGCATGACAACTTGCATGCTTGTTCAGTTCTGATGTGGGGAAATCGTCATTTGTTCATGCGTCGTGTTGCACAACCTGATGTACGGTGGCAGGTTTGTATTGCATACTGAGCAGGCGATGATGCTAGCGGCCGCACAGAAGCAGGACGCACAAAATACAAACCAGCAGCAACATAATGCACCAACTTCTGTCAACACAGCATCTGCATCCTCCGGACCTTCCTCTTCTTCCCCGGGACGTCTTGCAATCATGAATCAGCAGCAACTATATAATTGCGGCTCGAGTTCCTTGTCCTCTAGCCCCTACAGCTACAGCAATAATGCGGGAACAGAACAACCACGTCTAGGAACTACATCGGCTGCTGATCACGACAGTAAAAACTATGGCGGAGCAGGACCAGTCCGTGAAATTCCAGGTGCGACGAGCGCAGCGGCCTCCTCGCCCAACAATAGTGACTGGATGATGTACAGTCCAGGATTATACAGCAATGACCTCTTCAGTGCTCAGAACCGGAATGGATCAGCCTCGTCTGACGCGATCTTTACTGGCTACCAATCCTATGCAATGCGAAAGTATCGTAGTCGTATTATTGCAATACAAATTACTTCTACTTCAGCATGACAAATGGAATGTCTCATGCTGATTTAGCTTCAAGAAAACATTTGTCTTGCATGACTGCGACTAGTACGAGTACGATACTTTTGCAAAGGATAAATCATCGCCAGGACCAACATTTTTTGCGGCAGAAGCCTTACAGCAAGACGCAGCACAACCGGGTAGTTTTTCAGGAGCATATCAAAGCAGTGTTTGTTTTTCCCCTTTCGCGCATCCCTCTACTAGTACTTCCGCAGGTGTTCTTGGGCTTGGGCCCCAGCACAGCTCAGAGGGAGCCATGGAGGTGGGTAGTACTGTGCTTACAACTTCTTGTTCCCCCGCACAAAATGGAGATTTCGAGCGGTCTGGGTTTTACGTGCCACACCGCCAACAATTGGTGGAAGAAGACCAGGCACAGCAGCAGGTCTCGAGCCCTGCAATCTTCGCAGATGGTCCCGGCCGCGCATCATTTTCTAGCTCTACTGCGGGCACCAGTGCTTCCCTCCTGGCTGGCACGTGGAACGAACAGGGGTATGGCTTCGCGGCTTACGATATCCAACGGAAAAATCCCCCCTCCCCATATCGAAATGGAAATCTGTGATGCAGGATTTGAGGTACCAAGTCGACTTGTCATGCTAGAAGGCCAAGAGCCGCAGTCGTGGTCTCGTTTGCAGGCAATTTGTCACGCTGTTTCCCACTCTCAGCTGCCTCCTATCATGCTGAAGATGCAAGGCTCCCCCTCCACGCCACCCAGCACTACAGTCCGCATCTTTTCCCGTGTAGCATGACAAAGCTGATTTGTGACAACAAAGCTGCATCACAGATTTCCGTTTTGATATGGGGAGGGGGGATTTTTCCTCTCAATATATGATGGGAATCAAGGGAGCACTGTAGGACTAGGAGCCCCTGCTAGCAACATTGCGGGAGCAACGACTTACCAGGAGCAACAGGCGGCCCGGCATGCTGCTGGCACTGGTGGATCTGTAGCTGGTCAACAGCATTCTATGAGTATTAACACTGGCACCGCGGGACTTTATTATGCCAACGCTTGGTAAATATTTATGTATTAAATTTGTTGAATACTCCACTGGAGACCACGGAGAGCAGCACGATGTATGATCACGATAGGAACTACAAGCGAGACAACAAAAATTTCAGCGCGACGCACTTCATCTCCAACAGCCTCTGACATTTATGAGGATGAAGTTACTTTTTGATAAAAACGTTTTGAGTAGCGGCACCTTTTTAGATATAGAAGAGCCCGCACCATCAACCCGGTGATTGGCACAAATATGAGACGAGGGACAAGATTTTTTTATTGTCTTTTACCAATTTTACACCGCATACCTGGAGATTTTTTTTTTATACTTTTCCGCGCCCTGCTGGTGTTGCTTTCTCTCTTCTCGGCTTTTTTGCCCTGGGGAGGTGATTGTCATTGTCAACACTAGTTTTACAATAGTAAGGGGCCGTGCGTACTATTTTTCAAAAACAGGGAAAAAACTATGACCCAGAATATTAGCCTGAGGTTCACAAGAACCGTGAATTATGTGGGTCGTATTTCACTAATCATGTCTCTAGTTCATACCGCAGTATAATCCTATCCGATATAAATCTATACTTGACGATCAAGTCAATGTCAAGAAGACGCGCGTTTAATACGCTGTGTCCTTTTTTGACGTCTCAATCTCCCACCACGGATGGGGAAGACTGCCCGCTCATTTTATTTTCTACGACAATTTCATCCCTTGTTTCGGGGCTTTGGTCTTACAAAGTCTGCACTTGATGAGAGATTAAATTGTACTAAAATTATTTAGAAGATGAGATGAAAAACATCACCCAGCTGCTTCCCCACGACTTTTCAAGTGAAATATGAGCTATGAAATACAATTTTTACAACTTATCATCCCGATACAAATTTAGACCTAATTTTTCTTGTCAGCCTGCGTGCTGCTTTGCTGCATTTTGTTCCGATTTATATGTAAACTGTAAATTTACTACGACCACGCAAGAGGCTCTGTAGTAGATGGCGCAACGGCGTGGCGGGCGTGGCTCTCCTGGAGGAATAAAGTGATAATCTCATCTTCTTGACCTGTTTTTGCTAACCTTGGCTAGTTAGCAGTGGGCGAAGGAATATTTTTTCACCGAGATTCCATCTTGGACAGCTATGCTTGTCATCGCTCATCAGTGGCAAAAGCTTGTCATCCGTCGATGACGCATGTTAAACAACCTTCATCGCGCACAAAATAAAATCGGAGCAGTATCATGCTTGCAGCATGCATTATGACCGTCAGAAGATGCGCCGGCACTTAGCCAACGAAGTGCCTGTGAATCTATTCACCGAAATGCAGAGCAGAGCGTGCATATATTTCTCTACTTGTAAATGCAGTTGTCATCAGTGCCTGGAATATCTAGATATGATTTTGGGTTCAGCAGACCAAACTCACTTTGCTTGTGTCTGCGTGTTGCAGCTATACTTTTTCATCTGTAAAGAATAGAACTGTGGCAGTGGCAAGCTCGAAAGATATTCACTCCATTGCAGAGTGCAAGTGATCGCAGTTTTATCGTGAGACGACTCTGCTCTAGAAGAAACACGAAGAAAGCAGAGGAAAAAAAGAGCCGGGCAGCAGGCTTCGAGATGACAGCCGACGGAAACTTACCCTACTACTCGGCGCTTCTTTATATATTGAATATTGAAGATAGCACCACCAGCAGTTTTGTTTTATCCTGTTGCTCCTTTGAAACAGCTATCGAACTTGCAGCAAATCTAGTACCGCTGGTATGGGTATGCAACTTTTTCTGGTCCTCAACGAGTTTTGCCACAAAACCTGAACTACGCGGAGAAGTTCGAGAAGATACCAGTAACGCTAGCGCCACTTACTACAGCTATCTAATGTAACTGCGCTCGCGCGAGTTACTACTTTATCCCTCAGCTTGAGGGAAAAGGAAAACGAAAAACTTCTAAGAAAAAACTAAACGATTTGATGTGAAGCCTCGTTTGTGTTATCAACCAAAAATCTTGAGATGCTGAATAACGAAAAACGAAAATGCGAGGACGGTATTATATTGTATTACTGTGCTAGGGCTATTGCATCAAGGTGAATGTTTCTTGTTCCAGCAGTATGTTGATCGTTTGATTGACGAAGAGACCACTTCTACCTGTGGTTACCTCCGGTATAATTGTCAGCATACGAGCACGCTGGAAGTAGCAGCTTCACGGAATAGAACATCAAAGAACTTTGTGGATTTATTTTCCAGAATTTTTACCTGTCGTTCTCCTCGTATCAATCTCTTTGCACCAAAGGAGCAGAGTAGTTTGGTGTTGAGGTCGTGCACCAGCTAGTTGCAGTACTTCTTATCTTGTTGTTCGTTTCGTTCATTCGCTTCGGTACTGCGATAAAATAAGTAAAATGGTTGATTTCGTGTCGACGCAAGACAGAGGGGATCATCCTGACGAGCAGGGTGAAGAAAGAGCCACGCATTTTTACCTGTTTCTTGTCGCAATATCGCCTTTTTTGCGAAGAATTATCCGCCATTGTGCGGCTTCTGATTCTATCAAATGTAAAAATGTCTGGGTCTGGAAGAAT
>CAJINV010000006.1:1941948-1953525 GCA_905178155.1 Amoebophrya sp. A120
ATGCTGAAGATGCAAGGCTCCCCCTCCACGCCACCCAGCACTACAGTCCGCATCTTTTCCCGTGTAGCATGACAAAGCTGATTTGTGACAACAAAGCTGCATCACAGATTTCCGTTTTGATATGGGGAGGGGGGATTTTTCCTCTCAATATATGATGGGAATCAAGGGAGCACTGTAGGACTAGGAGCCCCTGCTAGCAACATTGCGGGAGCAACGACTTACCAGGAGCAACAGGCGGCCCGGCATGCTGCTGGCACTGGTGGATCTGTAGCTGGTCAACAGCATTCTATGAGTATTAACACTGGCACCGCGGGACTTTATTATGCCAACGCTTGGTAAATATTTATGTATTAAATTTGTTGAATACTCCACTGGAGACCACGGAGAGCAGCACGATGTATGATCACGATAGGAACTACAAGCGAGACAACAAAAATTTCAGCGCGACGCACTTCATCTCCAACAGCCTCTGACATTTATGAGGATGAAGTTACTTTTTGATAAAAACGTTTTGAGTAGCGGCACCTTTTTAGATATAGAAGAGCCCGCACCATCAACCCGGTGATTGGCACAAATATGAGACGAGGGACAAGATTTTTTTATTGTCTTTTACCAATTTTACACCGCATACCTGGAGATTTTTTTTTTATACTTTTCCGCGCCCTGCTGGTGTTGCTTTCTCTCTTCTCGGCTTTTTTGCCCTGGGGAGGTGATTGTCATTGTCAACACTAGTTTTACAATAGTAAGGGGCCGTGCGTACTATTTTTCAAAAACAGGGAAAAAACTATGACCCAGAATATTAGCCTGAGGTTCACAAGAACCGTGAATTATGTGGGTCGTATTTCACTAATCATGTCTCTAGTTCATACCGCAGTATAATCCTATCCGATATAAATCTATACTTGACGATCAAGTCAATGTCAAGAAGACGCGCGTTTAATACGCTGTGTCCTTTTTTGACGTCTCAATCTCCCACCACGGATGGGGAAGACTGCCCGCTCATTTTATTTTCTACGACAATTTCATCCCTTGTTTCGGGGCTTTGGTCTTACAAAGTCTGCACTTGATGAGAGATTAAATTGTACTAAAATTATTTAGAAGATGAGATGAAAAACATCACCCAGCTGCTTCCCCACGACTTTTCAAGTGAAATATGAGCTATGAAATACAATTTTTACAACTTATCATCCCGATACAAATTTAGACCTAATTTTTCTTGTCAGCCTGCGTGCTGCTTTGCTGCATTTTGTTCCGATTTATATGTAAACTGTAAATTTACTACGACCACGCAAGAGGCTCTGTAGTAGATGGCGCAACGGCGTGGCGGGCGTGGCTCTCCTGGAGGAATAAAGTGATAATCTCATCTTCTTGACCTGTTTTTGCTAACCTTGGCTAGTTAGCAGTGGGCGAAGGAATATTTTTTCACCGAGATTCCATCTTGGACAGCTATGCTTGTCATCGCTCATCAGTGGCAAAAGCTTGTCATCCGTCGATGACGCATGTTAAACAACCTTCATCGCGCACAAAATAAAATCGGAGCAGTATCATGCTTGCAGCATGCATTATGACCGTCAGAAGATGCGCCGGCACTTAGCCAACGAAGTGCCTGTGAATCTATTCACCGAAATGCAGAGCAGAGCGTGCATATATTTCTCTACTTGTAAATGCAGTTGTCATCAGTGCCTGGAATATCTAGATATGATTTTGGGTTCAGCAGACCAAACTCACTTTGCTTGTGTCTGCGTGTTGCAGCTATACTTTTTCATCTGTAAAGAATAGAACTGTGGCAGTGGCAAGCTCGAAAGATATTCACTCCATTGCAGAGTGCAAGTGATCGCAGTTTTATCGTGAGACGACTCTGCTCTAGAAGAAACACGAAGAAAGCAGAGGAAAAAAAGAGCCGGGCAGCAGGCTTCGAGATGACAGCCGACGGAAACTTACCCTACTACTCGGCGCTTCTTTATATATTGAATATTGAAGATAGCACCACCAGCAGTTTTGTTTTATCCTGTTGCTCCTTTGAAACAGCTATCGAACTTGCAGCAAATCTAGTACCGCTGGTATGGGTATGCAACTTTTTCTGGTCCTCAACGAGTTTTGCCACAAAACCTGAACTACGCGGAGAAGTTCGAGAAGATACCAGTAACGCTAGCGCCACTTACTACAGCTATCTAATGTAACTGCGCTCGCGCGAGTTACTACTTTATCCCTCAGCTTGAGGGAAAAGGAAAACGAAAAACTTCTAAGAAAAAACTAAACGATTTGATGTGAAGCCTCGTTTGTGTTATCAACCAAAAATCTTGAGATGCTGAATAACGAAAAACGAAAATGCGAGGACGGTATTATATTGTATTACTGTGCTAGGGCTATTGCATCAAGGTGAATGTTTCTTGTTCCAGCAGTATGTTGATCGTTTGATTGACGAAGAGACCACTTCTACCTGTGGTTACCTCCGGTATAATTGTCAGCATACGAGCACGCTGGAAGTAGCAGCTTCACGGAATAGAACATCAAAGAACTTTGTGGATTTATTTTCCAGAATTTTTACCTGTCGTTCTCCTCGTATCAATCTCTTTGCACCAAAGGAGCAGAGTAGTTTGGTGTTGAGGTCGTGCACCAGCTAGTTGCAGTACTTCTTATCTTGTTGTTCGTTTCGTTCATTCGCTTCGGTACTGCGATAAAATAAGTAAAATGGTTGATTTCGTGTCGACGCAAGACAGAGGGGATCATCCTGACGAGCAGGGTGAAGAAAGAGCCACGCATTTTTACCTGTTTCTTGTCGCAATATCGCCTTTTTTGCGAAGAATTATCCGCCATTGTGCGGCTTCTGATTCTATCAAATGTAAAAATGTCTGGGTCTGGAAGAATTCATGTCTGTCATGCTTGTCTGGCATGACTCTTAAATCTGTCATGCACGTTACCCAAGAGCTCCGTTTTTCTGTGATGCAGAAGCGCAGTTTGTCATGCAGAATAGGCAACACCTAGGAGCTCAGAAACTTGTCATGCTGAGCCAGCATTTGTAGCCTCATCATGAGACGCCGCCCAGCATCACAAGTTTCCAGACCCAGACATTTTTGCTTTTGATAGATTCGTGAGGGAATTCGTTTCGAGCTCGCCGTGTCATCGCAATTCTGTATATTAAATGTAAAAATGTCTGGGTCTGGAAGAATGCAGCTTGTCATGCTAAATCTGAAGCATGCAAAAATCTGTGTTGCATGATTACCAAAAGTCGTCCAGTTTTGACCAAGCCGGGAGGGAGTTTCTCATGCAGGATAGGCGTAAGAGAGATCGCACAGAATCTGTTATGCTAGGTGCTGCGTTCCAGGCTTCATGGGTCATGGAAAAGCTGCGTGACAAATCGCGCACTCTTCCAGACCCAGACACTTTTACACTTGATGCTGTAGGCTTCTGATTCGTGAGGGAATTCGTTTCGAGCTCGCCTCGTCATCGCAATTACGTAGGCCTGCTGCCAACTCAGATTCTTCTACGGGGCAACAGAAGGATATGGAAAAGTCGTGGTTTTCAAGAACATCCTCGCTAGATCTAGATGAGCAGTAGAACATATTTCTTTTTTACGTGGTTTCATAAGTCTCATTTACAACTTCAACTTCTTTTCTCGCGAATTTAAGTAAGTACAGCTATAGCACAGCTTTTTAGCAAGCACTATGTTGCAGGACACCTTGTTCACGGGAGCTGCTGCTGCTTCCGCTTCGCAACTGGATCACGACAACCCGTTTTGTGTTTTCGACTACCCCGGTCACACGATTCGCAGGCCGCCCTTCGCCGAAAACTATGTCGTCTATGAAAGTGCGCAAGTTCTTTATCCTTTGTTCCCCCTAATTTGTATGGCATCGGAGCCAGCAGCAACAGAGTACACCCCAGCAAACATCGCGCCTGATGTCCATGTGCATGGCAAGTTGACGGCGCACCGAGTGCCGTATTGGTACTGTTTTGGCTAGTACAGAGAAAATTTGTCGTGCAAATAACGGTCCTCGACCTCGTCGTGCCACAGTAAGTGGATTTGGAATTTTTGCATGACAAATGCAAATGAGAGACGTGAGGGACGTCGAGAGCAGTTGTGCACTCTCATATCGTCTCTACGGACCTCCCACAGTGGCTGCGGAAGCACCTGGACTCGATGACGCATGCAGATTCGCGGGGGAATAAAAGCGATATAATCGTATCCTAAGCACGAACGTGCCCACCCCATAGTCAAGTTCTTGGGAATCTAGCAACACAAATCTCCAAGTTTCGGTTGCTGTGAATGACAAGTTTCCCTCTGCAGTACACTCGTGGAGCTGCGCATTACAACAAATCGATTCCTGTCATTGCGCATGTGCATGACAACTCTGGGCAGGTGGGGACGTTTTTACCCAGGATATATCGGGGAGCAACATTCAACCGAGGCCGAGGCCTCCATCAACGATCACCCGCTCTTGGTTTTCAAGCAGCCACTGAAAAAAGTCCATGTCATATCCAAGAAAAAAAACATTGTAGGTGTAACCTTTTTGCAGGAACAGCATTACAAATCTGTACGGCACGATAGCAAGAACCTGTAATGCGCAGATAGTACGTGAAAACGCCCTTTAATGGGCCCTACGATGCATGCCAAGCATGACAGACGCAATCATCTTGCATGTTGCGCATGACAAATTTACACCAACAGCGTTTTTTTCTTGGATACGTCACGCTCGAGGATGCCTCCGACGACGCACATCACCACTACCGGAAAACATATCCTGTGTAAAAGTATTGTACTCGTAGTATTATTAATCGCAGTCATGCATTACATAAGGCAGATCCGCATTACAAATTTTATTTCTCATGCTGAGTACAACATTTGTTTTTGTAATGCATTTATACGAGTGCGATACTTTTGCAATGCATAAAACACTCTGGGAGGCGTATTTTGATCAGACGGAAACGGTCAGCGGTGGCTCCATGCAAGTATGCATCGCAAATAGTTGTCAGGGTCTGGAAGAAGTGAACTTGTGATGCTGGCCTTGTATTTTTCCAAGAAAATCTGTATTGCATGTCCCACAAATTACCCGCAGCGTTCTTTGTCGTGCAAAAGGGCGACTTGCAATGCGCGCTGCGAATGGGATTGGGACAGCGTTGAAAGAACTTGTCATGCTTGGCTGCATTGGCAAGCGTTTCAGTGATCTGCACTTCAGGATCACAACTTTCCAGACCCGGACATTATATTTGCAGTGGATAGCAGGTGGCGCAAAACAAGTTCCTTGACCTGCCTCCTGGCGGTTTATCACAGTGAAAAATGCCCCAGCATTTGTATTGCAAACATTCCCAAACAAAACATTCGTCCTCTTGCATCTATCAGCATCACAGACTTTCGATCGTGAATAGCAGCAATTTGTATTGCACAAGATCCCAGCAAGAGTGGCGCTTGTCATGCACGCGATGCAGTTTACCTTTACGCCTAGAATCCGCATCTTTGAGATTCATAAGTACTCCTTTCATGCATGACAAAAAGATTTCTTTTGGAAACTTCGCACCACAAATAATTGCACCTCTGGGGGTGGGGGCGTTTTTCACTGCAATACGGTTTCCAAGCTATTCTTCCCGGAGGGCAGGTACAGGGAGCGCACCCCTATTGAGAGGAAAAGTCCCCCCTTACGTTTAGAAAAATTTGTGTTGCGGATTTGAGATCACAAATCACATCTGTCTTGCAAGAAGGCAAACCCAAAGAATCCGCCGCATTATGGAGGCGATTCGTAATGCTGTTTCACCTACAGGGCAGGCCTCTCTTATGCCAAGCGCCTACAACAAAACAATCCGACGCTGGCTGGGGCTTTGCCTGTAGTGTCTCGCTGCGAGACAAGACTGATTCGTGTACACAAATCCAGCAACAGAAGTTTGCGCTTCAATATGGGGAGGGGGGATTTTTTATTTTGATAAGCGCGAGGGGACCACGAGTACCGTCGTACCCGCGCACGCCCCTGTCATCGACCACGAAAGGCGGAACACGTTGAAACTGCACGTCACGGGCGAAGGCGTGTTCGCGCACGAGCTGGCAGACAGCGGTCTGGGAATCGGACCAAAATTGTCTGATGACGTCGACGAGGAGCTGTTTTTCGACGTTTTGAAGTCCCCAAGAGTGAAGTGCCCCGACATGGTGGACGAGCATCCCTTGGCGATGAGGATTTTTTGACATACGGAAGAAAAAAAACCGTAAATCTATGTTTGAAAGTGTAAGTCTGTAAATAGTACTATAGCAATCGAAAGCATGCGGTGCACCAGCTATTGGGCTTGTCATTCATCTTTCCAGCCATGTTGTAACAGATACTTCGTTCTGTGTTTTGGTTTTCACGTAATATACTAGGTTTGTATTACTACTCCCGTCGTCTGATGCAGCAGGATCTGGATTTTTCTTTCGATCGGATCTGGATTTTGTATTACTACGCGTTGGATCTGGATTTTTGTTTCGATTTCGGTTTCGTTCTGCTTCTCTCTGTGGAAGAAATCCGTAACCGTAATGCCGTCGCGTTCGCGTTTAATTAGCTCAAGTCTAATGTTGTTGACAAGAGTTTTTGATTTACCGCACAGCACCTAAGATGACGAATGGAACGATGACGACAATGAAAATGATCATGATGAAAGTACTTAATAGCTTGACCCCCATGGGAGCGGCGCCGCGCCCTCCGTGATGGTGATAGGCCTAGCTGGAAATCGACAAACATGGTAGATCATGACACTGCTTCGGGCCGCGGCGGCGGAACGACTTCTCCGACGACCGTCCCAACTGGGCAGCAGGTCCATACTACCTTTCAGCCCCCAGCGCGCGTGATTACAGCCGCGCTCGCAGCGGTCAGCAGGCAGCAAGGTGGATGTGGATCATCATCTTCACGACAGGCAGAAGATGACATCGAGCGAGGGCAAAAGTATGGCCAGCGGGTTGTTTTGGACTTCCGGCGCTGCGACCTGCTTGTGTTGCCATGGCAGCTGGAGCAAGTGTTTCATGGACGAGTGGGGGGTGCTTTATGGAACGGGTGAACAGCTTTTTATTTCAGCCAATATAATCTTCATCTTGGTTTTGTATCATCGCCATCCACATGAGGTACATGTATGTATCACGAGTAAGAATGACACGTAAAAAATACAACGTGGTTGCCCAAATGTCCATTGTACGCTAAAAACCCGTCCCCTGGGGCGGTCAGGTGATGACGATGAACGCATCAATAAAATTCCGAATCGAAGATGCTATCCGAAGAAGATGCAGATGTTGGCTCACGAAGATAATTGGCAGTCGCATAGTACAACTTCCAACACAACAAACTGCAAGAGCTGCAGCTTGGCGGAAACTTCCTGCAGAACCGCGCGCTTGCCCCCCTGTGCTTCAGCACGACAAGTAGAAGTGGAACTTCCGCTGCGGCTCCAGGTAACGACCACGCGGAGCACTCCCTACCCTGTTTCCTGCCCTCTCTCCGGGTCCTAGGCCTGCAGAAAAACCGGCTTTCTGGGGTATTGAAATTGGACAGGTTGCCAGGGTCGCTCGAAGAGCTTTATCTGAACGAGAACCGGCTGGAAGGGTTGCAAATCGACTTCTGCGCTGTATCAAAAATGAGATGAAAGCGGACCTTTTTTGCATTACATCGAGGTGGTGCAACGGTAACTGTAACTGTATGCTGTAACTGTAACTGTCTGCTGTAACTGTAACTGAGAAGCTGCTTCGCCTGTCCGGCGCGCTTGTCAACACTATACTAAAGTTCTGAGTTGATGTGAAGAGGATCAGGCACCACAATTCGAACACGACAAACACAAACAATCAATGCAGTTGGTGAAACATAATAAATGCTTTCCATTTTTCGATAAACGCACCGCCAAGACGAAAACGTCGCTACAGCACCAGCAACCTTATCGCGGTCATCCAGTACCAGTTGTAGACCAAGTGTCGTTCTTGCAAGCAAACTGAAAATCTTGCACCTGCAAAGAAATTGGATCAGTTGGCTGCCGGTGGACATGTTCGTTTTTATCACACGGGTTTCATCGAACCACGCCGAGGCCGCGGACACACTTGATGAGGGCACTGCTTCTGCCGGTCGTCGCGATCGCGTTAAGAACCCCACGCGCCCCCGCGGCCCTTGCGGTTCAGTTACAGAAGTCCTGCCAAAAAATCCCAAGCTTCAGGAGTTCGGGCTGGATTGGTTTCACAAGTCTTGCTATCAAGTGGAAAACTGTCTGGGTCTGGAAAAGTGTAAACCTGTCAGGCAGATTTTCCATGACCCTGACCCATGAGGTCTGGAATGCGGGACTTAGCATGACAGACTCTGCGAGGTCTCTGCCATGCCTATCCTAGATGAGAAACTCCCTTCCAACTTGTGCAAAAGTGGACAGCCTTTGGCACTCATGCAACACAGATTTTTGCATTCTTCAGATTTACCATGACAAGTTGCCACCTTCCAGACCCAGACATTTTTGTAATTCATACTTGCTACGGCAGTCCGCTTATTCCGGACGACAAGAAAACGACCGGATATCAACTGCAAAAGCATCGTACTAGTATAGATTGCATGACAAACAAGGTCCGAGCACGGGGACAGAGTCCCCGTGCGGCGACCTTCCGGCATTTGTCTGGGACGAGGGGGCTCGGGGGTTGTGGTGGCACTGGGCAGGGAGAAAAGAAGAAGCTGGCGCCGGGCCGGGGGGGCGCCGATAACTCCGGCGCGGGGTCTGTAGCTGGCCCCTAGGTCATGGCGCGGGGACCGAGTCCGCACGCTGACCTAGGGCCTTTGCCCCTGGGCCGGGCGGTTAGTTCCCGGGATGCGCCCAGAGCTGGCCCCTAGGTCATGGCGCGGGGACCGAGTCCCCCCGCTGACCTACGGCCTTTGCCCCTGGGCCGTGCGGCTGGTTTCCGGGATGGAAGCGCCACCAGCTGGCCCCTAGGTCATGGCGCGGGGACCGAGCCCCCGCGCTGCCCCAGAGCTCTTGCCCCTGGGCCGCGCGGTTAGCTTTTTTCCGGAAAGCGCCGGCACCTGGCCCCTAGGTCATGACGCGGGGACCGGGCCCCCGCGCTGCCCGAGGGCTTTTGCCCCTGGGCCGTGCGGCTAGTTTACGGGAAGCGCCAACAGCTGGCTCCTAGGTCATGACGCGGGGGCCGAGTCCCCGCGCTACCGGCCCTAGGGCCCTTGCCCCTCGGCCGTGCGGCTAGTGTACGGGAAGCGCCAACAGCTGGCTCCTAGGTCGTGACGCGGGGACCGAGTCCCCACGTTGCCCTAGGGCTTTTGCCCCGGGGCCGCGCTGTTGGTTTCCGGGAAGCGCCAAGAGCTGGGTGGCCCCTAGGTCATGGCGCGGGGACCGAGTCCCCGCGCTGCCCTAGGGCTCTTGCCCCTGGGCCGTGCGGTTGGTTTCCGGGAAGCGCCCAAAGCGGGCCCCTAGGTCATGACGCGGGGGGTGGGCCCCCTAGCTGCAAGCCCTAGGGCTTTTGATTGCCCCTGGGCCGCGCGGTTAGTTTCCGGGAAGCGCCAACAGCTGGCCCCTAGCTCATGACGCGGGGACCGAGTCCAAAGCGCCAGCACCTGGACCCGGACACCTGATGCCGGGCCGCGTATGCAATGGCGCCGGTTACGCAACTACTTGCCTGCGTCAGATTTGGATATTTCTTCCGCTCTGGATCTTTCACGCGATTCGGATCGATCCGGAAACGCTCTCCGCTCTGGATATTTGTTCTGCCCCCTGCCCTGGGTGTGGTTGCCCGGGGTGTGTCGGGGGTCTTTGCCGTGGGTGTCTGTCGGGGGTGTGTCTGATATGTGTTCGGGGTGTGCCCTGTAACTTGCGAACCACGATGCTACGCGGCCACTCTACATACCCCAGAACGCAAGCCAAAGCCGCAAAAGTTCCGGCTGGGGTGTGTCGGGGGTGTGTCTGCGGTGTGTTCGGGGTGTGCCCTGCAAATTACGAATCACGGTGCTACGCGGCCACCTTACATACCCCAGAACACACCCCAAAGCTTCAAAAACTCTGGTTTTCTGCTGTTTAAATAGTAATTGACTTAGCATTACAAATTGAATTTGTAATGCGGACTGGCCTTGAGAAAAAGACTTGTCATGCATAAATGCAATTACTACGAGTACGATACTTTTGCACAGGATACCGGAAAAAGCAGTACAACTTCCGATCCAGCCTTCAACCACCTGAATATCTATGAACTGCAAAAGTATCGTACACGTACTCGTATAACTGCATTACAAATTATTTCCTCAGCATGAGAAATAAGATTTGCAATGCAGATTTGTCTTGGGAACAAGCTTTGTAATGCAAGACTTGCACCATCACCAACATTTAGACGAGTGCGATAGCTTTGCACAGGATAATATCAACGACTCCAGCAAATGGAGCATTGTCTCCACCGAGAGCCCAGAGTTTGAAAACTTTCTCGGGAAGTGCCGGGAAATCGTTCAAGTAGAAGAAGAACAGGTCGCACAACAATCGCAACAACCTGTCGCGGCAAAAAATAATCTTCCCGCAAACCAGCAGCAGAAAACCGGCAATGATGGCAAGAATTACGAGTTCTTGCGCACGTTGCGCGACCTCCGGAGCCGCGATGGTGGATTGGGTCCCTACGCAGTACGTCGAGGATACCAAGCAAGGACTGCGAGTGCAGGTGACATGAACCCTGAAAATCACAACACCACCGATTTGGCGACGACGCTCGCACAGGATGGCGGAAATAACGTAAATACTAAGCCGGGCAAAAAGAACTACAAGATCTCAAAAATGTTCTCGCGGCTCTGGAAAAGTAGTCTATTCGGACGCAGTCGTGGCGGCAGGGCGGATAAGGATGTGGTCGCAAAGGTGGGCTCTACTACTTCTGCAGCTCTCGCAACAGAAACAAGCTGTGCGCGAGGCACTGTAGACGCTAGCTGTAGTGAAAACGCGGGGAGGAGAAGGCAAGTATTAGCAGGTCCGTGTCCACCACCTTGGGGCCAGGATGCCACAGCAGCTCGAGGACTTTTCGCTAAAGAAGACGATGCCCCGCCCTCTGAATCACTTCCAGGGGGACGTAGAACTTTTACAACCCGACGAGGAGACCAGACAATGGATTGTTCCGATTCTTCATCTTCCGAAGTGGTTGATGATGATGAATTCGAGATGCTACAAGGAGTGAGCAAGATTATCACCTTCGCGGATTTGATTCTCGTCCGGCCGGCTTCGTACTCTTCACAAGTTGTCGGTGGAGCTGGTGGGAAAACAAGCAGTGCTATATCCTGTGCAAAAGTATCGTACTCGTATAAATGCATTACAAATTTCCTCAGCATGAGAAATAAAATTTGTAATGCAGTTTTACCTTAAGAGCAAGATTTGTAATGCAAGACTTGCATTTATACGAGTACGATACTTTTGCACAGGATATGCTATAGCAAATGACGACTCGTCGCCCCGGCTTGTTCACCAGTGCCTGCTACGAGCCGTCGCTATAAATGCATTACAAATTTCCTTAGCATGAGAAATAAAATTTGTAATGCAGTTTTACCTTAAGAGCAAGATTTGTAATGCAAGATTTGCATTTATACGAGTACGATACTTTTGCACAGGATATGCTATAGCAAATGACGACTCGTC